>NMRB01002150.1:110621-122878 GCA_002633025.1 Notospermus geniculatus | reverse complement strand
ACGGGTCTCCTGAGCACATTACAAGTGAAATCATTTCTGTTGCAATTTTTTCCAGGTTCAGCCCATATTTTTGGTAGAATGACTGGACTAATAGCAATAGAAAGCTATAGAAAGTCACTGGCGTGACAAGGGAAGAATTAGGCCTTCCCAGACTTGTTTACTTTGGTTTTGTTTTGTTTTTTTTACTGTATCCATGATTACTCGCCTGGGTAACATGACAACAACTTCATGTATATAATGTAATTTGTCTCATTCTGTATTCACTTTTGAAAATGTCGTAAAGACAGAAAACCGGTTTAAGGAATACATCATTAGAACTTCAGCCAGTGTTTATTTTATTTTCTTATCAAATTTGATATATTCCAATATTTCATTCTGTGATGCAGATAGAGATGTGGGATCAAGTCCTGGGAATCAAATGGGCTGATCAATTTTGATATTGAGTTCATGGTGATATCGATATCTCAAATGGGATTCATTGGGTGATTTCAAAGTCAGTTTTTTTAGTGTTGGGTCTTAGTATTAGTTTTGGTCTTAATTTCTACCCCTAAATCCATGTGTCTGGATAAGACTAATGTCAAGACTTAGTTTTACACCGATACCTGGTTTTATAGTAAACCAAGTTTTACCCTAAAACTTGGACTGAAAATAAGATAAAGTCTTAGACATCAGGTAAAACTAACACCAAGATAAAACCCATGTTGTTGTCGTTGTTTTGTTTTATAGTCTATATCCTTTCCGGTTTTGCCTGGAGCAGAATTGGCAGACGACAATTTCATGAGTTTGACATAGGTCCTATGAGCAGATTTCTTGATTATATAACGTAAGTTTTGCACTTCAATCATGCTAGTTGTTATCAACATGGTCAAACACCAAAATTATCAAAATGTGGCCAGATTGACGGCATAAATGAGGTTTGAACCTAAAGCCGCCGATACACGTTCAATATTATTGCACAATATGAGGACCAAAATGGGCGATATTATTGCCAATCTTTCTTCCAACCATCACGCCAGAAGCACATGCCCCTATTTTGGGCCCTATATTGTGCAATAATATTGATCGGGGCTTAAGAATTGAGCCAAGGAGAACAAGCATGCTAGCTAGCCTCTGTTTAACATTGATTGGAGCAGAAAATAACCCTTTTGTTGTCTTCTTTTACGTCTGTCCTCATTTCTATTGTTAATTCCGGCAACAACTTCTTGCATTGGCACAAACATCATGCTTGATAAAACTTTAACACTAAAACCAACTTTGAAATCTGCTCGGTCTTAAGGCCTTAGGCATTTGTCTCAGAGGGTAGAAAAGGCACTACAAATCTTTATAGGCTAAAGTAAAACCAAGCTGGGCTGAAGACCACACCTTGGTTTTCCAGCTGGCATTAGTCTGGAACTAAAACCTACTTTGAAATCTGATAAGCCTAAAACCTGGTTTCAAAGCTAAAATCCGACATGATTTCATTTTCTTTGTTTCCTGGGGAGTTTTACTTTTAGTGTCATCATTAGTCTGAGACTAGATTTAAAACTAAAGCTAAAACTTCGTCTTAGTTAGAAACCAGCCCAATGAAACAAAAAACTGGGACCTTATTCAAAAATAAGGTTTCCGTAACTTTAAGGACATGTAAATCCTTTGTCAGGGTGATAGTGAACAATAGGTTATCCGCAAATGGATAATAGTTTACGCACTCCCGTAAGTTAGGAGAGCTTCGTGGATAAGGTCCCTGACTTTGAAATGAGATAAGACCTAATACCTGGTTTTAGACTGAAACCAAACGTGATTTCAATCTTGGTTTAACCTTGGGTTTTAGTCTTCCACTTAGTTTTATAAATATAAAAAACCAAATCTAAAAACCTGTGTAAATACGATGTCCTAATCTTTCCTTTATGGTACGTACATGGTAAATGTACCTGTACATGTACATGTACAAATTAATCAGATCAGGAACCATATGGCATTTAGCCTACAATGTCCTCTTGTTTCAGAATTGAGTGGTTTTACAAAGACATGGATGTTCTTTATCCTTCCGTCTATTTGCAAACCAACGTATCACCACCAAACCGCCTGTATGGAAACCTAGATGAAGCGTTTAGAATTGCACACGAATTCTCACCACCCAAACCTGTCTGGCTGTATTCAACAATCAGATACATTGATGATACGACTACATTCTTCTCAGAAGTAAGTAAGACTAACGAGGAATGAAAGTTCCCGCCACAGTTGTGGCGGAATACCATGAATACGGGCCTGTTTCCACTACAACGGATTACGCAGCGGTTTGCGGTGCCGGAGCGGTTTTCACAGGCATTGCGATAATTAACACGCCATGTATTGTTAAACCTTCGAAGGATTATCCAAAACCCTGTGAAAACCACTCCGGAACCGCAGCGGAATCCGTTGTAGTGGAAACAGGCCTTAGAGGCCCCTTTCCTCTACAGGCTTTCCGCCGCGGTTTGCGGGTATATTATGGTATATTATGCGGGTATATTATGTTCTGAGCCTTCGTTTAAGGTATTTGCAGGGCGTTTGCAATTCTCTTGCTCGTCGCATGGGGGCTTTTTGTTCGGTCACGTCAGCTTTAAGAAATCTTGTACCCTTCCTGTCCATTGAGTTCGCAAAACAAATTGCCAAATTCTTTGACACTTGATGATCTTAACTTCAGACTTTGTCCTCAAAGTGCCCGTAATAGAGACGTTCACTCATCCGTGATAGAATGCAGTCTGTGACCAATTGAATTGTCTCAAAACTCTAAATTAAATTCGTATCATTTCAGAAAGACTTGATCATGAACCTGAAAATGGCTGCTGATTTTGGCAGTCATGGTATCGTCTTTTGGGCTAGTTCATCTGATTTCAAAACCGTGCCGCAGTGCACGAAATTTAAGGCATATCTGCACGACACCCTTGGTCCGTATGTTAAAAAGATCACCGAAGACACCCGGAGGTGCAGCAAAACGATTTGTAGTGGCCATGGCCGATGTCAGAGGAAAGATATAAAGGACTTGATGACTGTACCATCAGACACAGACTCAGAATTCAAGGAATTCAAGAAAAAGTTTGAGGCGGTGAAGAAGAAAACGGCCTCTTGGACTGGTGAGTCTAAGAATTATGACGACTTCGTGTGCAACTGCTACCAAGGATGGAAGGGGAACGACTGCTCCGAAAAAGCTTGAATGATGCAAATATCAAAGGTCATTATGTGTTTTGGTAATCAATTGATTTGAATTCAACAAGTTTACATGTACATAAACAACACTTGACGACGTTGACCAAGACCAATGATGCAAATATTTTGATTATCATTTTAACATAAATGGACCTCCATCTAATAAAAGTAGTTTACTGTGAAGCGATGCTTCAAAAATCATGTACATGATTTTCTCAAGGCAGACAGTGGTATTTTTGGTAAAATATTTCAAACAGCTCAATATGTCTTTCATTTGTTTTGACATGTCATGGGTCGTACGTGTGTCAACTCAGTGGGGAGGTTTCGAAATCAAATGACAAACCAAAACTTTACGACAACGTTATTTTTCATACTACACATTAACCAGATTTTGTATTGCATTTTCGGTACAAAAATAAAGTTGTCGTTAACGTTTACGTTTATCGTTTGATTTCGAAACCTCCCTATTGTATTGTTCTGTGATCACGTAAAGAAACCTATAGATATTTTATAAGCCAAGAAATAATATTCGTAAGAGATTTCTAAATCTACCATATTTTTTCATTTTTTAATTTGTTTTAACATCTGGACTAAAAGATTAAGAATAAAATGGTTACTCGCACGCATCATTCCTCGATCAGACATTGAAACTGCAAGCTCGTCATTGTAATCTCGCTCACTACAGCTGAAAAGAGTGTACATGTATTTGGAAGACTTGTGTGGGCGAAGTCGTAATAAACTACTTAGAGCAAAGAGCTGTGTGTCTTTTGTGAATTATTTCCGAGAAGTCAGCACACCAAGGTGGTGGGTGAAGTCTGCTCTTCAACAGTTGGCATTGTACCACGAAAGGATTCCCATCACGTGATAGGTTTCTAGCCAGAGCTGGCTCAAGAGAGGCACCATGAGAATCCGTATTGGGACATTAGATTGTGCACGCCAAAAGGTACCGTACATGCAGAAAAATATTCGTTTCCACTTGAGGTAAGTGGGGTGTAAAAGCGCTTTGAAACACAACTACCTTGTATTTGAGATATCTCGAGTCGAGAAATCTATCTAATGACAAAACTTGATATATCTGTGACACAACCTGATACAAATGGCGTATGTTAAGCCTTCTGATACACAACGTATCTCACGCTTGAGATATCAGTAATATCGCACCGAGATATTGGTCATCGCAAATAAACTGGAACAGTACGGGCCACCAGTTCGACCTGACCAGACAAAACTGTTTTAATTCGCAAAAATTAAATACAGAAACGCTGACTCACGATTAAGCAAACACATAAAAATATTGATAAACAATGGTTTGAAATCTGAGACACAAATTTTCGGTTGTGAATGTTTCCCTTTCAAAATTATAAAAAAATAATTGTACAGCATCGGTTTTCTCTCAACCATACAAGAGATTGTGTGCTGTGGATCGGTATACCCCATCCAACTGAACTCTACATAGCTTCTCGGCCTATTGGCTAAGGTTGAAGCTATTACAAAATTTAAGAGTTGCGGTCTTTGAAAGTTGCAAAGTTAAGCAACCAGGACCAAAAAACTCACCTGCTGGGTTGATGCAACCATGCAGTAATATAAACAACCCAACAATCCGCAAATTCATATTAAAATGAACGTCATCTCAGCTGCGCACACTCTAGTCTCAGGGATACATGTAGATGACAGTTCCCTCAGGTCAACATATTACATCCCTCTAAATAATATTATGAGTACTTACAGTGACATTTCGTTGTCGTCAGATAAGAGCACAATATATCATCCAGAAAACTTGACTGGAGACAGTCGTCTGTCAACTGGAGATATAACTTACTTGTACCGAGTTTCAAAGATCTCAACTCGAGATCCAAAAGTAACCTCTTTTACGGACAACCGTTCAAGTGATTTTTATCTCAAGTGGAGATGAAATTTTTTCTGTGTGTTTGGCTCATCACCTGAACTGGGACATTTCGACTTGACACTTGTTCTTCTGGTTCATTCACCCAGGCAGGCACATGTCCCATGGGCCCTTTTATGAAATATCTTTTGTCCAGAGCTAGCAGGATAACCAAAATGCCTGCGGAATCTGTGTACCGGGTGATAGATACCGCCAAAAATTCCTAAGCGATTTTCTGTAAACACCTGTATCGTAGGGAACTGAACACTATAACCACAAAATGAATGTTTTTGTGGTAGGACTGATTGTTAACAGTTCCTACAACGAAGGCCAATAGTATTGATGACGTACCCTTTCCTTTGTTGGAATTACCAATGGGGATCATAACTGTGATAGAGGGCAGCAAACAGAAATCTGGTCCTGTACAATGGATACCCTTTGTTTGGGAAATTGATCAGGACCTGAATGTCCTTTTCAATGAAGAACCGGAGGAACTAGTACCTGACGCGGCGCTGAAGAACAACTCAGTTAAAACTATGAAGTCAAGCCAACGTTATTTGCCATTTAATTCTGAAACTATCCCGGGTACCCTACTTCTAGCCCTAATTTTTCCTATAGTAGTCCATTGAATTTCGAATTTTATACATTCATCATCAAATAAAGGACTGACTCAATATGTCTGAATGTTTTCAAACGAAAATTCAGGCGGGAACATGTTGAATTTCATCGATGAAATTGTCTATTTTAGCGTAAACAACAGACTGAAGAGCAACGTCATTGATTCTGAATGACGTATCGCACATTGTTGCCTCAGGTCCGTCGATTTAGCAAGCTGAAGAACATCAAGAAACGCATACGTCGATAAACATGTAGTTCCCTTTAATCGTAAACTTGACACACGTCCAAACAACGATATCGTACACAGCAGTAACAATGTCAGCATGAAAGCTCTCCAAGAAATGTCGCTCAGTATGCTATGCCTATGTTTGCTTGGTATGGTTCTCTGAAAATACAAAAGTAAACACTCAAAAGTTGTTTGTCAAATGCATCTACATGTACTATATCTAAAGCTTAACCCACCTGTGGTATACAACAAGAAAACACCAGCCCAAACTGGCAATAGTCACAACCTGTCCTGAGGACAGTCACCTCACATATGATTATGACACACACACAGTGCATCACCAAACACACTGTTGTCAGCATGAAATAACCCAAACATGTCTCAAAGGTCCCTTAACATGATCATCTAGGACATATTCATGACTTCAGAAGCACTATCCTCTGATATAACAGTACACACACAACAAACTAGCAGCTCGCCAGCCATGTTTGTTTACATATTTCGTTGATGTCGTCGTTAGCCGGTAAACTCTCGGGTTCGAAACTAGCAAATGCTGCCACCTATGAACTGGGCATAAAATTACAAACATGTGCTTTGACCATTTTCGCAGAAACTTCACTAACTTCACACTTCGATTACTTCTCTCAAATTCAACACTATTTACATGAGGATTATTTCTTTGGTACCTGACATGACGTTGATCTCCTCTACACATAATTAGACCTTTGCAACGACTATATATCATAAATTTTGACAACTTAAAAAATAGGAAAGATTGGAAGGCCACCAATCGCCGCAACCTCCCATGATGCAATGCGACAGTACCATCCCAGCGGGAAACAAAAATGACGTCACCTCCAGATGGCGGGCACTTTGAAATCGCAGTAACACACATAACGGCACGAACGACGCTCGACGGCAGTGACGTTTTCAACGTCGCCACGCATGCGCTTTTGTGTTAAACTGAGTTGTTCCCCAATGCCTCCTTTGGGCACCCTGGTTCCTCATTCACTAGTGACACTTGTTGAGCTAGTGAGTTAGGTTCCTCATTGCTTGGGTGGAAAACACTCGGCTGCTGCCTCGCGGTTGGAATTACCAAATAGGCCTACCTGCCGTATGTGAGATATGTTGTATGATACTCAAGGGAGAGTTTGAGGGTCCTCCAGTGGAAATAATGATCACTCCCATGTATGCATGGCTTGAGAATCATAGTGAGGTACATGTGTAGGCCCTACAGCACGTATTCGAATATTCTGAAAATCAATTAATGCCATCCCGCCCCCGTAGGCCTATACTGATGTCATCGAATCTGTACTATCACCACGTTTTTAAAGTGTTTTCGGAATGTTGCTGAGGAAATGTCACGTGATTCCTTCTGCATCACTTCTAAAATATTTTCCAAGCATGTTTTGGATTTGTTGCAAGTCCTCTCCACACTGCGCAACGTGAAATCAATGGTTCGCATATGTGCTGCAATTAAATGTTTTTAGAAATATTTTCGAAAATGTTACCCGTGTATAGACAGGGCTTTAGTAAAGACTGAATATCATATCGCAACAACTTGAGGTCATGACTAATAACGTCTTTACTTGTCTTCATTTACGGATATAACTGCCGACTGAAGAATACGGTAACACATTGTGTGTGTGTGTGGGGGGGGGGGGGGGGNNAAAACCTGCACAAATACTGTCAGCTTTGATTTTACCAGGAAATATGATAACAAACTATCGATTTTAAATCCTAAGCAATACAGTTTGAGATGGCAAGATAACGCCTGGAACTTTGTTGTTTACGCAAAAAGGAACGTTTTCAATTCTATGCCTACGTGTACTTAGTTATAGGAAAGTGCATTGTGATAATGCCTTTTCTCATGTTTATTTCACAGGCAGCATCATGGCAGAAACTCTAATGGTATCTTCAGTTCCATTTTCCAATTATTCACATTGATCAGCCTGTCGTGACAGGTGGTCGAATTTTGATAAACACCTGAAATGATCAAAGAATTACTTAATTGGTTGTCATGCGCCGGCCGGTTTCGCTTATTATATCATTATAGGATCAAGTCATCAGAAGTCAGGACCGACTTTAAACGGCAGGTATCATTTTGATCAGTGTGACTTTGGACCAACTGCAAAGGTAAGTGAAACCATGATTTCATTCGCAAATCGTCATGAGCTCTCCGTCCCAACTATGCCCCCCCCCCCACCCGCGAAAGCTAAGGGTACAGAGACGAATACTAGTATTTCTCAGACATATTCGGCACCGCCTTATTTGAAATCGCAGAGCCACGACTTTTAACTTAGTAGCACACAGACAAATGATGCCCAGAGGTATTTGGCACAGCCTTATTTCGGTCGCAGCCGAATTGGCTCAGACCAGAATATCGCTGTGACGTTGTGCGTGGCTGCAAACGTACCAAACCGATTCGATTCAAAGAAATATGGCGCAGCTAGACGGTGCAGCCACAAATACGCCTATGTCAAGCACAAACTGCTATTCCAAATACGGCTGCGCCAAATAAGTCTGAGTGTGAATGTCCCTCCCCTAATGGCACAGCCGTAATATTCGTGGCTGTGCCGCGTGGCTCTGTTCTATTTCTTAAACTCAGTCGGTTTCTTATTTGGTGGAGCGGCACAAAGGGGCATTGCGATATTCTGGTCCCAGCCAATTCAGCTACGACCCAAAAAACCTGCGCCAAGTAAGTCGGAGCGTTATTTACTCTGTGTGCGCCAAGCTTAAAGCTGAGCTTAATAGATATAAACTACAAGCGGCAGAGGTAGAAATTACGAACAGCCACAAGGCACTTCCAAACCTCACTCTAAATCTTCAACTGTAACACTTTTAAAACATATCACGCGTTTTAGGCAAACTACACGTGAATTTTTTGTACATTGTTGACATATGTGTAACGATAATAAACACACAACAACTAAAACATGTCACAAGTGTTGGGTTTTAAAACAGACCCAATCCCAAAAAAGTACAAATAAAACACGTCGGATGTTTATAAATGCACCAAGTACGCGTTACATATGTTTTTAATCTATGTGTTTTTGTGGCGTTAATTGTGTTTATTATCGTAACACATGTCACAATGTACACAAAATCCACGTGTATTTTGTTAAAAACGCGTGATATGTGTTTTAAAAGTGTTAGGCCTACAATTGAAGATTTAGAGTGTACCTCTGAAAACGATACACCCTCTCGGTCGGTCACAGTTGGTTTCACTTCCACCACGCTCTTGAATAGTAAAGATTTCAGCACAGCTGCCAAATGAGAAAAAGATATTCGAACCCACAACCCTCTGATCGATTCGCCAATCTCTTTCTGTACGCGCCACGAAGACTGCTTGCATACAACGACGCCGATCAACAATAAAGGCGCTGTGGTTTTGAGGATCCCCATGACGAAATAAAGCGATCGGAATTGTCGTCGTGCCGGCAAGCAGTCTTCGTGGCGCATACAGAAAGAGGTTGGCGAATCCATCAGAGGGTTGTGGGTTCGAATCTCGGTACCATCACAGATTATTTTTCGTTTTTCTCATTTGGCAGCAGTGCTGAGATCTTTAATGGCTGATATTCATAAAAACTAGCAAGTGCTTAGAAGCATCTGCTTGCTAGCATCTGCTATCTCACCAAGAATTAAGCAGAAGCATGTGCTTATACTTAGTATCATATTCATAAAAAATAGCATTTGCTTGAGGTGCTTGACATATAAGTCTCAAGCAAATGCTTGACTCCTTCAGGACAATCAGGTTTTAAGGTGTTGCATAAGTTTGGTTATAGGTGATGGTAGGCCTGTAACAAGTTATTTGGTAAGAGATATCCTTTTCATATCAGAAAGTTTGTTTCATTTACGAGATCGTACAGCTTCGCCATCTAGCGGAGAGATATAACGCAATGTAGTTTCAATGAAAGAAACCGAAAGTCACGATTAAAATCCGCTGTCTATGTCTGCACGGGCTGAGAAAGTACACCATCAAAAGTCAATAACGTAAGATGACAATGTAATAATTCTCATTTCATTATCAGAGAACGATCAAATCAGTGGATTGATGTGTCATTTTGATTCCAAAGTGGTCGATTTTTGCTAAAAAACAGGGGGTTTCCTTGGGAATTCCCGCCTTTACGNCCAGCATCATAAGATATACATAGCCCAATCTTGGGTTCACCTGTGAAACATGACAATTCACGCGTGAAACGTGCAAAAACCATGAAAACGTGAACTCTATGGAACGGGAGCCTTATGTCGCGTCATGACATGTCATGTCATGTCATTATGCCATGTGAAGTCATGCATGCCATGCCATGCCATGCCATGCCACGCCATGCCACGCCATGCCATGCCATGCCATGCCATGCCATGCCATGTCATGTCATGACGTCATGTCATGTCACTTAATTATGTCATGTCATGTCATGTTATGTCGTGTCATTATGTCAGGTCATGTCATGTCATGCGTCATTGCGTGTTATTATTGGGCCTATTTGTGTCTCAGATTGCAGGAAATGGACTAAATCGCATCTCAGAGCTTCTAATTTTCAAAATTTTTCGGGGGGGGGCATCGGGGAGGGGGCCAGACACCCCCACTTCCGCAAAACCGCCTGAGGACATGATTTTCTACGCATATAAATCTTTCTCTTCCTTTCAACAAGCTGAATAAACGCTGCCAGGGCAAAGAGTTCTGCTCCTTGCAACTTTTAGCTTGGTCTGGAGCAACCTTGAAAATTCTAAGTGTATGCTTGTAAGCAGATGCTTTTTACGACACTTTATGAATATGAACTTTAGTAAATGCTTTCCAGTGTAGCATTGACTAAATGCTCAAAAAGCAGATGCTTTACCTAGTAGCAGAAGCTGATAAGTATAAGCATTAGCTCAGGTTTTATGAATATCGGGCCTAGTATATGCTTAAAAATCTAAGTAAAAGCACATGCTTAACTTTTATGAATATCAGCCACTGTCAAAGAGCGTGGTGGCAAGTGAAACCAACTGTGACCGTCCGAGAGGGTGTATCGTTTTCAGAGGTAGTTTGAAAGTGCCTTGTGGCAGTTCGTAATTTCTGCCTCTGCCGCTTGGGGTTTATATCTATTAAGTTCAGCTTTAACGCCAACGCCAAATATGGAATGCCAAAAGTGTAATATTTGCAGAACTATGAAAATACATGCCAGAATATAGAAGTATCATGCACAAGTCAAAAACATTTGTCATGTCGGTTAATTACCTCTTCAGTAATTAAAAAGTATCACACAGATATGGAAAAAATCACCAAAAATAAAACTTATAATGCAGGATAAAAAAAACGAATCAGAAATTTCTAATCATAGTAAGCTTTTATAAAGCAACGCCAGCATTTAACAAAATATCATCAGAAAATGTAAATCATGCAACATTTCAAAAAGTAATCAGAAAATTCAAATCACAATGTACCATTCAAAATCTCGTCAGAAATTTTGAATGACATGCAGCATTTTTAGCGCAGCTGACCAAAGGTCAGCGGAGCTAGTCAAATAGGTATTCAGTGGCGTCAGTGTGTCAGTCCAGCAGTCCACCAGTCCATCTGTCAAACTATGCCCGACGTTTTGTAACCGTAGTAGCTTGAGACTCCAAATTACATCTGAAGGTAGCCCTTGGTTAACTCTCCTCGGAAACAAAAAATGAGCGCAATTTGACCTACATTAGGCGCACCAGGGGGCGTTTAAAAATGTAAAAAATGTAAAAGTGTAAAATGAAATATCGCAATATCTCAGCCCCTATGATAAATATATGTAGACAAAAAGTAATGGGAAAGATAGGTTGATATTTTCTACATCAGTTCAAAGGGAAGATAATGTCAGATGTGTTCACCAGGGGGCGCTATTCAACAAAATAAAAAACAGGGCATTTGAATTTTCGCGCCTTCTGCGCCAGCGTATCATTTGCCAGTGTCTGACGTCATCATCATTGGAATTCACCTAAGGCCAGGAGTCTGCATCAGCAGTTCAATCGTCTAAGGAGTTCAGCACATCTAAACAATGAGACGCTAGGTAAGATCTTTTTTTCATTCTAAGAACCTAACGACGCAATGATTACCATATAAATGGGGACACCCTAATCTGAGAGCCAAGAGCCAAAGAGCCAAGAGCCAAGTGCCAAGAGCCAAACAGCCAAGTGCCAAGAGCCAAGAGCCAAAGAGCCAAGAGCCAAGAGCCAAGTGCCAAGAGCCAAGAGCCAAAATTTAAAAAAATTAAAATTTAAAAAAATAAGTTTGGGTAAAGACTTTTTTAGCTTCTGGGCGTATTTACCGGTATATAGCTTCTTGGGCAAACGCCTTTCTGGCAGGGGGAGGCAGAATAGCCTACCCTTTTTGCCATTCCCCAAAATGCGTTAAAA
>NMRB01002150.1:99733-110473 GCA_002633025.1 Notospermus geniculatus | reverse complement strand
GCGGATGATCACTCGGGAGTACTCGGCAATGTTCGGAATCACTCGTGAATCTTCGGCAATCTTCGGTTTTTCACGAATATCTCCGTTATTTAATAACATATTCCAATGAAACCAAGACGACCTTGATCCTTGACCTCTCACCTTCCTCGCTGACTACTCGGACACACAAAAAAACCTGCAGGAAGGAGCTAACAAGGTTCAGGCAGGATCATCCGCGACTTTGCCCCCTAGCGGAGGAATTTGGAACTAAGAGAAGCGAGATACGCCCCCTATTGAGTTCCGACGCCCTCTTTTGCCTTCATTTCTTTTATAACAGGGTCTTAGTTTTGTACTGTGGGGGTCTTAGAAAGGCTTTTGCCCAAGAAGCTATATACCGGTAAATACGCCCAGAAGCTAAAAAAGTCTTTACCCAACCTTTTTTTTTTATTTTAATTTTTCTAAATTTTGGCTCTTGGCTCTTGGCACTTGGCTCTTTGGCTCTTGGCACTTGGCTCTTTGGCTCTTGGCTCTTGGCACTTGGCTCTTGGCTCTCAGATTAGGGTGTCCCATATAAATAACCCTGGCATTGAGAGTTTCGACAGTTGATCGCTTGCCTGTCCTCGGCTCTCACAGTGAATAAGTAATAAAGCGGAAAACCCCTAGATGTACTCTGCTGCTGAAGCCTACACCACAAGAAAAGTCGATAGAACAGTGTCCCGGAACTTCTGTGGCTCTGACAGGTTGGTTTGAGATACTGGAGGAGAAATTTATTGTGCTGCAGCTTCAGCAGCAGTGTGCATCTAGGGGTTCTGGCAATGAGCCCTTCATCATACATTGTGCGGCATACTGTGTCCACTGAAATATCAGTTCCTCCTTCAGCAAAGCCTTCCATCTGGTGCTTGGCAGTAAGCCTAGGGTTCTTGTCCACCTGTCTTCTCAGGAATCTTGCTGTGGCTGCTGAAAGCTTCTTCTTTGGTCCACGACCATGTTGTGTGGCCATAGTACCGGTGGCGTTGAACTTGCGAATGATGCTCCCAACACTGTCTCTGGGAACATTTAAGAGCTTGGGTATCTTGTTATACCCATTTCCTTTCTTGTGCAAAGCTACTATCTCCTTTCTAAACTTCTGGGACAACTCTCTTGCCTTAACTATGATGGCAGCAGAGTGCAAGAGGCATGTGGGCAGTACTGACACAAAGTGAACCCATTGGGTGGGCATGAGTATT
Source organism: Notospermus geniculatus (assembly GCA_002633025.1). Classification (NCBI taxonomy): domain Eukaryota; kingdom Metazoa; phylum Nemertea; class Pilidiophora; order Heteronemertea; family Lineidae; genus Notospermus; species Notospermus geniculatus. The sequence goes on along the minus strand of NMRB01002150.1, from coordinate 109,268 downwards.
ACTCGGTGATACAAATAGGCTGCTAAGCATCTGTCATGGTTGAATTCACCTCAAAATATGTGCATATGGCATTTGAGTTGTAATTATGCATATTCATCATAGGGGGTTGAATAATTTTGCAATGGCCCATTGCTGTAAAAGGGTTAATCTGTGCCATGTTTTGTAAAAATAAGTTGAAATTATGGTGTTACAGTCTTATTTGAATGACATTGTTGCTATGGTTTCATTCCACAGAGAGCCAAACGTGAATTTTCGCAAGAATTCTCATAATACGATAGGGGTTGAATAATTTTGCATGCAACTGTACATCTCGATTCAACAAGGACTGTACGCCTATCTTGCATCGTTAAAATTTAACCTCTTCCCACCACCCATGGGGTCTAATACCAAGCAGTGTACAGTATCATGCTATATTAACCCCTTCCCAACCAATGGTGGTGTAATAAAGATCTGACATGTATAAGGATAATCACCAAGGATTGTAGGCCTACCATGTACAATTTAACCTCTTCCCACTCTTTTCACTCTTTTTACATTTCAGGTCGGTCCTGGTTGCCGAAGCACCCCAGATCGCTGATGCTGCTGTTGCTATTAAGAGAGGAACAAGGGAGTGTCTTGAATTTGAAGAACTCACTCTCAGCCGACACAACAGGAATGCCAATTAGGGATCAACTGTCGAAATCATAGAACAGAGAAGTCTTCACCACAGCAGACAAATGAATTATTCTCTTACACATGTATGCAAACTGTACGCTTTCGAAAATAACTGTGATTCATTCTTGGCAAAATTGTATTGGACCGAGTCTTTAATCATAATCAGCAAGTTCGGCATAACTCTTAAACTACTGTTTCGATTTGCTTGAAACTTGCACAGATGATGCTTTGTACTGAATGATTAACAATTATGATGACACAAAAACAATTTCATTGCTCTTTACTAATTAGGGAGACAATGCCTGATTTCAGAGGCCTGGAAAGACGAGTAATAGTCATTATTTCACCGCAGAATTTCACATGGGTCTGTGTCACATAAAATGCTAACACGTTTGTGTGATACCTGTTAACTATTCAAATTATTTTCTGCAAAAAATAGTATTTTAGATTTTTGGTTCACATGCCCTTCCTCTGCAAGTTGAGCAAGCTTTTACAAAACCATTCAACCAATGTGAAACTGACCACAGGCCTGGGAACCAGTGATGTCACTGAAAATGACCCAATGGAACTGTGCATTGAGAGCGGAAAATGCACAGTTCACATGAATCACCTCAGGTTGGAATGTTGTTGGTCAAATGTATTCCTGTTCATATTGCAAGCATTACAGCATGGCATAATGGCGCATTCAATAGATCTCAAACCAAGGGACATGGCATGGAATCAACAGTTGAATGGTTGGGCAAATGACCCTCATGTCATGCACCCTAACAACATTCAAACCAAAGGTAATTCTTTTGAAATGTACTCTCAGTGTATAGTTTGATTGAGTCATTCTGGGTGAATCAGTGGTTCCCGGGCCTGTGGTCAGTTTTCACATTGGTTTGAACGGCTTTGTAAAAGCGTGCTCAACTTGCAGAGGTTAGGCATTTGAACCAAAATCTAAAAGACAATTTTCTGTAGAAAATAATGAACATAATTCACTCATATCACACAAACTTGTTAGCATTCTATGTGAAATAGGCCCATGTGAAATTCTGCGGTAAATAATAACTATTCCTCGTCTTTCTAGGCCTCTGAAATCAGGCGTTGTCTCCCTAATTAGCAAAGAGTAATGCAACTGTTTTTGTGTCATCATAATTGTCAATCATTCAGTACAAAGCATCATCTGTGCAAGTTTCAAGCAAATCGAAACAGTAGTTTAAGAATTATGCCGAACTTGTAACAACCCTTCATTTCTGCCCAGCCCCTTTGTGGTATAGTTCAAGCAGCATTTATGCATTCAAAAACAATACAACGCTCGTCTGACGTTCATCAACTCATTAGGTATCATTACATACACGTTGAGGATGATTCTTATTTTATTTCTTTGACCATAATTATTGTAATCATTTACATATTCTTTCTACACGCACATCACGCGAGTAATGTATGAATTGTTGCTCATATCATGTACAATGCGTTCTTTCGAAAATGTATTCAAAAAACTAGACTATAGCAGAAGAAATAAAAATAAGATTCATACCCAGCATGTTTGTAATGATACCAAATGGAGTTTCTGAAAGTCAGACAAGCGGCTTATTATTTGTTGATGATGAAGTTTTTGTCATTTTTTCCCATATATTTCAACAGGGCGCAACCTCATACTCAGGTTCCGCGCAGATCTATACTAGTCGGTCAGACTCTGTCACTTAGACGCTATCTCTTGATGTGTCTCGATTGAAAGCCTGAGATTGAATACGGTGCCGCCGCTAAACAAGCCGGCAGTCTATCATGTTCTGGAGTTACTTGTTCGAAGGGCGTTTGCACTTCTGTAGATCACCATACTGCGGCGCTGTGGTGTTTTTGTTCATGCAGTTCAGCTTCAAACTTCCACTTCAGTAATAGGGAAATGAAGGGATCCAGATATAGGAAGATTTGTCCCTTTTTCATCAGGCAATTATTCACTTGAAATTTAGACACTTAACAACACTTCACTCAGGCAAAATAAGATGCGCTTGGTAGTTTTTTTGTTCCAATTCGCTTCATTTCCCTATTTTCCTAGGTACTAATTTCATAGATTTTTACTACTATAAATGGAAAAAAATACTAATGATAGATTCAAAAGATTATCCCGGTCAATAAATTGTTATTATGAATGATTATTATGAATGATATTCCAAAGTTTTATCACAGTGTTCATACAATTTAACACGCCGTGTTAAAAACCATATATGCAAAAAACATTCTTTTTTCAACGAAGTCACAATCTGTGGAAAAGCCCTAAAACACACAGAATTGAAAAAATGTGAAAAAATCATCAACAAGTACGACTAAAATGTGAAAAAAAACATTAAAAATCGTCAACGACCCCCGACTAAAGTGTGAAAAAACATAAAAAATCATCAACAAGTACGACTAAAGTGCGAAAAAATCAAAATTAAAACATAGAAAAAGAAATTAAACAAATTTTCTGTTAAATAACTGGATTATGTAAATGTTATTGAGGAGGAAACAAATAATGTTAATCCTGCAAAGTATCATGAAGTAATTCTAAGATCTTTATCATCAGATCCTGAAGTAGCAACGACTCTCTTTATAATTGATGATTGTGCTAACTTACAGGCTAGTAAACGGAAAGACGAGAATGCGATGAAGAGATCAGAAATGAGGTGATAAAGCTGGTTCTAAGATAAGACGAAGAAAATCATTGTTTAATCAAGAAGTTTCTTCGTTAAATAAATGGTAATAGAAAATAACAAGTGTGAATCATTGTGTGAATTTGTAGAAAAGAATAAATTTTATGCTTTATTAATAGGATTAGCCGGTGCAGGAATAATGTATGCATTTTATGAAAAAATGACTGAACCTGTACATGTGACAATTTATTCTTGTGACGAATGTGATAGAGATTTTAAAAACAAAAGAAGTTTTATAAGGTGCAAGAAAACTAAACATTTGGTTCATGAAAATGACGAAAATGAATAATTCAACTTATCTGTCAGTTCATGTTGTAATTTATGATTTCGAAAGCATTTATTGTACTTAAAACATTTATCACATTTTCCACACCTTTTTAGCTCACCGGGGTGAGCTATTACGATGGTGAAGCGTCCGTCGTCGTCCGGCGGCGTCCGTCGTCGTCGTCGTGTTCCGTTAGCAGGGCACGTTTCGTAACCGCTGCGGCTATGGATCTGAAACTTGGTACATACATAGCCCTAGGTCAGATGACCCATGACACCAAGTTTCGGTCCGATTCGATNAAGATAATCTGAGATATACTGAATATTCTTGTAAGTTTCATAAGGAATATGTTTATTTCTGTCATAAATTTCAATTAATTGTCTTAAAGTAGAAATAGAATAATAAGCAATAGCAGAAATAGCTCCTAAGATTAATATCTTATCTCTATTATTATAAAACACATGTAAAAGTTTTAAACATGATTGAACATTGCATGTTTCATCTTTGTGTTCTGAACCACTCATTTATAAATAAAAAGTAATTAATTCAAACCTGATTAATTTAGGGGCAAATATTTCAGTTATCCTAATCTTAAAAAGGATATACTTCAAACCTGTTTAATCTAGAGATATATTTTTAAATTTAAGGGGTGAAAAATTAAGTACTGCAAACCTGATTAATTTAGGGGTAATTATTTGAGATATCTTAATCTTAAAAATGATATACTTCAAACCTGATTAATTTAGAGATAAAGTGGTGAAAAATTAAGTACTGCAAACCTGATTAATTTAGGGGCGAATATTTCAGTTATCTTAATCGTAAAAATGATATACTTCAAACCTGATTAATTTAGAGATATATTTTTAAATTTAAGGGGTGAAAAATTAGGTACTTCAAACCTGATTAATTTAGGGGCAATTATTTGAGATATCTTAATCGTAAAAAATGATATACTTCAAACCTGTTTAATTTAGAGATATATTTCAGATATCTTAATCGCAAAATGACATACTACAAACCTGATTAATTTAGGGGCAATTATTTGAGATATCTTAATCGTAAAAATGATATACTTCAAACCCGATTAATTTAGAGATATATTTTTAAATTTAAGGGGTGAAAAATTAAGTACTGCAAACCTGATTAATTTAGGGGGGGGGGCAATTATTTGAGATATCCTAATCTTAAAAATGATATACTTCAAACGTGTTTAATTTAGAGATATATTTTTAAATTTAAGGGGTGAAAAATTAAGTACTTCAAACCTGATTAATTTAGGGGCAAATATTTCAGTTATCCTAATCTTAAAAATGATATACTTGAAACCTGTATAATTTAGAGATATATTTTTAACTTTAAGGGGTGAAAAATGATATACTTCAAACCTGATCAATTTATAGATATGTTTAATCTTAAAAATGATATACTTCAAACCTGGTTAATTTAGAGATATATTTCTGATATGTTTAACCTTAAAAATGATATACTTCAAACCTGATTAATTTAGAGATATATTTCTGATATGTTTAACCTTAAAAATGATATTAAAAATGAGATTTCTGTAAAATCTACTGTTTGACCTACTTTTCAAGGTTACATAGATCAAAGTTCGACAAAAGTAACGAACCAGCCACAGTTTGTCATTATTTCACCAAGCGACTTACATGTTGCATAAACATGCATTGGAGGGGTACCTTTAAAAATAACAAGTTTCGGCCTGGTTGGACATTCAATATGGCCGCCAGGTGGCGTAACCTGAAAATCAAGTAAGTGCTATACTCCGGAACGACTTGACGTAGAGTGCTCAAATTTGATATTTACCTCCCTCTAGAAGACCTTTACATGCATGTCGAATTTCGGCCTGATTTGACTTGCAACATGGCCACCAGGTGGCGTAACCCAAAAATCATCAAAGTGCTGTAACTCAGGAACGACTTAACCCAAAATGCTCCAATGTGCTATGTGCCCCCTGCAGATGACCTTCATGTGCATGTGAAGGTTCGGACTGACCGGACATGCAATATGGCCGCTAGGTGGCGCAACCCGAAAATCATCATCAGAGTGCTGTAACTCAGGAACGACGTGACCCAAAGCGCTCCAATGTGCTATGTGGCCCTCTGCAGATGGCCTTTATGTGCATGCGAAGTTCCGGCCTGACCGGACATCAAATATGACCGCCAGGTGGCGTAACCCGAAAATCGTCAAAGTGCTGTAACTCAGGAACGACTTGACCCAAAGTGCTCCAATATGTTATGTCGCCCCCTGGAGATGACCTTTATGTGCATGTGAAGTTTCGGCCCGATCTGGCGTCCAATATGGCTGCCAGGTGGCGTAACCCGAAAATCGTCAAAGTGCTGTAACTCAGGAACGACTTGACCCAAAGCGGTCCAATGGGCTATGTGGCCCTCTGCAGATGACCTTTATGTGTATGTGAAGTTCCAGCCCCATCGGACATCCAGTATGGCCGCCAGTTGGCCCCGAAATCATCAAAGGCCTACTCGGGAATCACTTGACCCAGATTGCTCATCCCTCTGTTATTAGACTATTATGCCCAACCCGGTGAGCACGGACCATTTCATTTATATTTATCTGTTCGAATTGAAACTCGTATTGTTTTGAAGCCAATCTGTTTCTGAACAAGACAATTCCTCTAAATTCGAAATTGACCAAATTTATGACAGTTTCTGATGATTTTTCTGTGGAATGCAATACCAATACCCCGATCACCTGTCCCAATTTAGTGAGCCTGTTGAAGGGCTATTCAAAACAGGATGAGAAGTAAAACATTTATGTTGACACCAAATAACAGGTTACGCAGGTATATATGACTGTGACAGGTCCTAACCTGATCCTTCATCTTGGTAATTAGAACGCATGATTTTGTCAATTATTGATCAACACATCCGTGGCCTATTGTGAGACCAAATTCATAATTTCACAAAGGGACCTATTTCTCCACCGCTCATGTCAATCGCTCGTTTTGTGGCTTATTCACCACTGGGTAATGCTAAAATTCTGTGCCTTGAACGAACGGCAAGAACTGGTAAAACCATTTTACAAAATCATCTGCAAAGGCCGCCGTACACGATACAATTTTTTCCTACGAAATATTTTGTAGGAATTTATTTTACCGTGTATGCCGGGAAACATCGTCCCATTTTTGTCGTATAGGAAAATATCCACAAATAGGTTCTGTCCTATTTTTCTTGTACAACAAAATGCTATAGGGAGTATCTCCTATCGTGTACGTTGTGGTAGCAGATTATTGTACAACTTATGCTTTGTGCTCCTTTGTCCGCAGGTTATAGGTCAATCCTACCAAAAAATATGACCTCGTGACGTGGTCATATTTTTCGTCACACACAATAACTTTTATGCTGCGACGTAATACTTCCTAGGAAATACATGGGATCATCTACGGCGAGATGCGAAATACTTCCTTCCAATGGAACGAGTTTAGAATCCCCGATCAGTGCCCAAAAAAGGTCATTGATTGACGGAATAAGCCGCATTGTACAATAGGATTTCCACTGTGTGCCATGGAGCAACGTCACTTCCGATCGGGGATTCTAAACTTTAGCCCAATTGTAGCATTCTGAAAATGTGTATGTGTCAAGAAATAGATTGGCTTCAAAACAATACTAAGTACATGTATCAATTCGAACAGGTGAGTATTAAAACACGGCATTTTGACCAAATTTCAAACTTTCGCCAAAACACAATCGTTTTATAATTTCCAGTTTTATGGCCTTCACAAAAAGGTGTCCTTAGTGACCCTAGATTATGGGCCGTATTCTAGAAGCTTCCTTAAGTGTAAGGTCGACCTTTAGCTATTGTTTGCAGGGTGGAATACAAAAGATTAAGGTTGACCTTACACTTAAGGAAGCTTCTAGAATACGGCCCCATCTGTTTCAAAAGAAAACTTGGCTGTGAAAATTAGGTGGGCATTTACTTTTGACTAAGGGTGTACATAATAACTCCGCCCTCCCCTGTTTTCGTTTTCCATATGAGCTAAGTAAGTATCATCTGCCCTACAACATTTTCATTTTCCATATGAGCTAAGCATGCACAGTAATACCTCTGCCCCACCATATACTCTAGATTCGTTCTTCTAAGGTTACTTTACTGAACACCCATATGACCTGCCTACCCTATTGAATATGCAAGGCAAAATAAAGAGCAGTTCAGTGTGACTGACAGGCGAGGAGGGGAAAGGGCTATTGAAGACTGATTTATCCGACCACAGAAAGAACAGGTGGTGATCAGTCTCGGGCAGTTTGAAATTGATGCCTTTAAGAAGTGATTGAATAGGCCCTGTGCATTAGGGAATACAAGAGTGAATGTAATAGACACTCTTTTATACCTCCATGATGTAACAGACACTCTTTTAATAGTGCCAGCCAACAAAGCAGTCTTCGCGGCCCAGTCCAAGTAACGCAAGACTCACTCATTGGTGAGCTATGTTGAATAGAATCAATAAATTCTTTGTATGGTCTATATTGTGGGCTAGGCCTAAACCTACAGCATGAATATCTAAAGTAACCTTAGAAGAACGAATCTAGAGTATTTTTTCCATAATATGAGCAAACATACATGTAGGTACAGTAATCTCTCCGCTCAACCGTACATGTAGTTTCGTTTTCCATTCAAGCCAAGTACAGTATCGTCTGCCCTACCGCATTTTCATTTTCCATATGAGCTAAGTACTGTACGGTAATAGCCCCGCCCTACCCTATTTTCTATTTTCGTTTTCCATAATATATGAGTTAAGTACAGTAATCACTCCGCCCAACTCTATCTCATTTTCCATTCCGGTGTAAAAGGAATCCAAGTCCGGTCTTATTGTTAAGCGAAGGATTAGAATATATGGCTAGAGAGACCATGACCATCCGAGCATAACCTCACAATAGCGGGCTATTGTTTGGCTGACTTGCATTCCTAGGGCGCTGAATCCTGTCACACCTGATAAGTGCAGTGTTCGTATGATCTAACCTAAAAGCACAGTACTCCACCCTACCCCCATTTCGTTTTCCTGAAGTGAGATGAAATCTCTCTTTCTTTTGCACTGGGTTTTAGCTCAGTCGGGAATTACTCCGCTGCAGTAAGGCATATGGCAAGCGGATTGTCCAGTTATTCAAAAAACCTATATTTTTGCAATAAAACTTAGTTTTATGCTCATAAAACTTAGTTTTTGTGGAGAAAATACAGTTTTTTTGACAAAAACTAAGTTTTTTGCCTAAAAAACCTACTTTTGTCAAAAAGCAACTTTTATGGAAGAAAACTTAGTTTTTATGCCCCCGCTTCAACAGAAGCGGGGGCATTATGTCGTCACCCGTTACGTCCGTCCGGCGTCCGTCGGCGGCGGCGTCGTCGGCGGCGTCCGGCGTCGGCGGCGTCCGGCGTCGTCGCGCCGTAAACTTTCCATTTCCGATCATTTAAAAGAAAGCAGTTGGTCCAATCAAATTGATTTTTTGTGTGTATGTTGGGGGTGTCTAAATGAAGGTTCCTTTCGAAAATGGCCGCGTTCCGATTTACAATATGGCCGCCAGAGCCGCAATCGTGAAATCAGATTCCGTCAATTTCAGGGAGACCCATATGCCCGATTGTATTCATTTTTTGTGTATATGTTGGGGGGTGACTAGAGGAAGGTTCCTTTCGAAAATGGCCGCGTTCTGATTTACAGTATGGCCGCCAGAGCCGCCATCTTGAAATCTTATTCCGTCAATTTCAGGGAAAACCGTTTGTCTGATCATATTGATTTCTTGTATGTGTGTTGGGGGTGACTAGAGGAAGGTTCCTTTCGAAAATGGCCGTGCTGCGATTTACAATATGGCCGCCAGAGCCGCAATCTTGAAATCAGATTCCGTCAATTTCAGGGAGAACCATATGTTCGATCGTATTGATGTTTTGTGTGTATGTTGGGAGTGACTAGAGGAAGGTT
>NMRB01002150.1:65229-95721 GCA_002633025.1 Notospermus geniculatus | reverse complement strand
CAGAAGTCCTACGCGGGTAAATTTCCGGGGGGCAAATGACCGGGGGGCAGATGTCCTAGGGGGGCAGAAGTCCGGGGGGCAAATGTCCAGGGGGGAAATGTCCTGATACCCCCATAGGATCCAATTAAAATACATAAAATGATGAGTGTGCTGATTTTAAAAAATGTGACATGTTGCAGATATCAATGAGTTTGAATGTATTAACGACATTTCAAAAAATTAAGATTTTACACAGTGAGTGGAGTCTCCCTTTAAACACTATTGTGCAAGTTCTTGCTAAATCTATTCAGTACTTTTGATGAAATGGACGTTTTTCAATGGCTTCCAAAGGCCAAATTCATGACACTAAGTTTGACCTGTGCCATTGTCCCTAGTCAGTAAGCACCCAATCGCAAGGCTTGTTTTTCAATGTCCTCATTCATAGTCAACTGGCTTATACCTCGTCCGAGAAAATTTTGTGATCGCCCGAGTAACTTTTCGATTCGTCCACTCTTTCATTGATCCTCTGGCGAGGTTGGATGTTGGCGTAATATACGAATGACTAACCTAAGTCCAATTGGCTTGAGGCCTCATTGGCCTTTTGACTTGAACTCGGGTATTTCAATTGATACCATTGTTCACGAAACGAATTCAAGGACTGCCCCCCCCCGCCACCGTCCGATAACAAAACCACATTTTTTTTCGTTCTAAACCTACACGTCGTCTGCTTAATTTATTATTCATGACGTTTTGTAGTCTAATGACCATGTCAGGTCGCACTACGATTGCTTGCGCTGCGACGGAACAGTCGGCATCATGTGTCGCAATCACGGTCAGGTCACAAAAACGAAAAATGTGTACGATCATCATGGAACAAGCAGCATCTGCGCGCAGGGAATCGTAATCGCGTTCAGGTCACCTGCGACTACAGCATCGCAAAGATGGCCGCGCCCTTGCAGGGTATGAAAATGCTGATCACTGATTGGTTAACTAAAATAGACCAACTTTTGGATAATCGCACGACGTCGGAACTCAGTCAGGTCCACTGCGACTGGATTACGCCGGTCGGGATAATGATTCGTCGTGGCGCAGTCTTGCGATCCGTGATCTTTTTGGTCGGCGACTGATCCCGATCGTCGCAAGTGAGACGCAACGCAAAGTGATGCGGAAAACTCAGCCTGCGCCTGTCGTGTGCCATCGCAAAGTCGACCTGACATAGCCATAATCGCCGATCCAAAAGATACGAATCGGGTGTAATCCAGTAGTAGTCGACCTGACTTGAGTTACGACGTCGTACGATTATCCAAAAGTTGGTCTATTTTAGTTAACCAATGAGTGATCAGCATTTTCATATCCAGAATGGGCGCTGCCATCTTGAAAAAGCTACATGATCACAAGTCACATGACTGCCAGAACATTGCGATGCTGTAGTCGCAGATGATATTTTTCGATAATATCAAATATCTTTGTTCACAGTTGATATTATTCATTTTTTTCTTGTAAATCCGTGCTCATCATCCGGCTTCATTATCGTGAAAAGGATGAGTGATCCAGTATCACATAAAAATTTTGTCATTTTCATGGCTTGATATTTTCATCAGCAGAGAGATTTTTAAGTCCATATTGACAACAGCATGTTTTGCCATAGACCCCCCCCCCTCCATATATATTTGAAAGTAGATGCCTTCGTAAAAATATTAAAGGCATAAGAGAAATCCAGTAAAAAAACGATGTTGCAATACTTTTGATCAGTGTGTGTACAATGAACGCTATTCACTCAAAACCGTTGGCATAATGGGTCGTATTCATAAAGCGGTTCTATCATTAGAACCGTCTTAGGCTGGTTCCAAGTGTACTTCACCACTACACTTGGAACCGGCCTAAGACGGTTCTAACGATAAAACCGCTTTATGAATACGACCCCATGTGACCAAGGCATGAAAATTTCATAAACACAAACCCGATCAAAGGTGCTGGGGACTTAACAGAGGTTTTCAACTTTGGGGAAATCTCGGAAAGTACTACAGCTATCTTGTTGAAAATTTCACGGTTGACACTATGGTCCGTATTGATCATGACGCAATATATCAACCTGCTCCTTCTATTGTTTCATTACTTACTGTAATTAGTCCTTTTGAATGCCTTAGAAATTGCTGAAGGAATCAATATATTCCATTGAGAGTTTGACTGAATATCCTTGGGATCATGTTGAATAAGATTATCCAAAAGAAAACAAACAAGTTCTATCACGACAGGGCTTTTTTAAGGATAGAAATATCGGTCAAACTGCCCAGTTTCAACTTTACTGAAGTCTGAGCCACAGGGTTTTATGCATGATTACAAGTCTTGACATAACAGGCCAACAACAATACATGGGCCTTACCACTCATGGAGGGGCAAGGGTGATGAATTGAATAATGTCAAGTGAACTCTTTGCAAGTTTAAGGACAGTGACATCACATGTCTGTTATGTTAAAGGCTACTCAGTGCAGCCCTTGAATAAAACAGAAACTTGAGAAATCTTACGGTAAAAATGATGCATTTTCAACTATCCCTGTTTGAAAAAAATCACTTTTTACTGGCTGATGTGACAGTACATAGTCCAGGCTGTACATAGATAAGTGTTTTGAAACAAACTGCTAATGACTGCTTTCCCGTACAGAGCTCTAAAGTACAGAAAGTGGTGAAACAATAGAAGGAGCCGGTTGATATTTTGTCATGATGATTGATATGGACCATAGTGTCAACCATGAAAGTTTCAAGAAGATAGCTTTCGTACTTTCCGAGATTTCCCCAAAGTTGAAAACCTCTGTTAAGTCCCCAGCACCTTTGGTCAATTTCTTCACAAGGTATTAAAAAAAGAGATGTAGATAGCTGAGGGGTAGTTAATAATAATAATCGACATCAATGGTTTCATCAATGGCCAAGCATGCCCGTGGAATGAATCATCACTTTCATATTGCTCGTACGGGATGCCAATGGCCAGAAATAAGAGTAGATATTAGTTTTCATGTTAAATCGATGATAAAGCGATGATAAAATAGGTCGCGTCATTCACTCCATTCTATTGTTGGATTGAATAAATGAAAAGCTGTGACCGAATATCTGAAACAGTACTGGGAAAGTCTAGTACTGGGAAATTCACGAATCCCCAATAGAGTTGTTCCCTATTCCTGACAGTTGTGGGCCAGGGCCATATGCATAAAACGACTTAAAGCGATGTAGTCGCGAGAGTTGAAAATGAAATCTCGTTCAGCTATCGCGACCCGCGATAGCTCCCCAATTTCATTCATTGCTCGCGGGATTCTTGAAACTGATCTCAGTGTGATTTCCAGCATCTTTGAATCATCAAATTACGGGTTCGCCGACGTTTTATATACACTAAAACGTTCAAGAAAAATCTTTTATTAATATTATTTCAATGAATTTGGGGGAAATAAATGTTTATCGCCGGGAAAATTTCAAAATCTCACGGGGATTCCCCATGGGATTTCCCCGAGGAACTATCGATGTGCAGTAACTGCAGGGCTCGCGTACATCGCTTTAAGTGTAAAAATCCCAAGGGATTCCCTCAAGTCATCACTTAAGTGGAAATTTAAGTTTAAGGGACAAGGCTTTCATTAATTTCTGACGTCAAGGTGTCATTGACTTCCACCATTTTTTCCCAATGCATCAATGACTCCCATCCCTGGAGGCCAGTGCATCACCTAACTCCCTCATTTTGTGGTCAATGCATATTGCCTTGTATAATATATTCACCATAATAATGTTCGATCGTTTTTTGTTTTTCGTTTGGACATGATGACTTGTCTATGTTTGTATCAGTAAACTTCAAAATATAAAGAGGCTGGTTTTTAGGGTAAGCTGCTGCGCCATACAGAACCGACAGAAAGCCACGTGCTATGATAAAAGTCACGAAAATGGTGAATGGTGACGTCAGCGGTGTTGCCGCCTGGTGCTGAGTCATCGTGTTATTAGCGTAATGTGTGGAGAGATGAGCGTGATCGTCAACAGAATGTCAGGTGGCGTGTGCTATCATTTGGCTAATAGTAAGACGGGAAAATCTTCCCGCCACCGGTGCATGGTGTTTCAGAAATACGGAGCGGGATACTGATGCGTATTTCAACGATCATAAAATCAATTTGGAGCGTATTTGACTTCTTTGAAATACAAGGCAATGCGTATTTGACGAACACTGCTACTCTTTTCGTGCGTAAATTGAGTTTTCAGTGCGTAAAATACGTCCATACGCACGCTATTAAAAGCCCTGAGGGAGATGCAGAAAGGTACTTGGGAATAGTGAAAGCCTTAAAATCCCACTTAACTTTAAGTGTGGTCACAGTTCCCTTAACTGACTCCTTAACTTCACAGCTGTGGCAGGCATGCGTTGGAATATTGTTATCCATGTTGTTTTTAATGCATACTGGCCAAATAGGCCAGGGAAATTATCTGCTAGGCCAGGGTAGGACAACATTGAACTGTACCAAGGATTTTGATTTGACAGACCATGTATCCTCTTTTTCTTTTCCACCGTTAACAGCCATTTTACACAGTTCCTAACATACTAAAAAGTGCATTACAGCATCGCCTGCAGTCATGTTCATATCGATGCAGGCTACATTGCGAAACCTTTCTGAAGTATAACACTCAAGAAATCTGGGAAACCCCTTGAATACTGAAATTTCATTGGCTGACACCACAATTCCTGGAAATACTTAAGTTAAGGGTTGCCCTTTGCTGAGTATGCCCTTAGTTTGTTTATGCATACATCTTAAGCATGACACTTGGTAAAGTGAAATCCTTACACTTTAAGGGTAAGTTTTACACTTAACTTAAGGAAGTTTTATGCATATGGCCCCTGGCCTCATATTCATAAAAGAACTTAAGTCTAAGTGTGATACTTATATTTTGTGTTGAACAAAGGATAAGTGTCACACTTAGACTTAAGTAGTTTTATGAATATGGGTCCTGAACTGCTGGCTGGAAATACTACTCGGGCTACTACCATGTGTCCCAATAAATTATGTTGGTTACATTTATACCACCAAATAGGATGAAGGGGTTAAGGGGAGGCCTAAATACTGGTTGTGATGCAATGACTGGTGATCGACGACCGTGACATGAAGTAAGGCCAAACCAATGAATTCTTCGGTAAAGAAGTAAAATGACAGGTGGCATACTGGTTCATTACACCCGGGAAACGAGCTCCAAAACGTCGCCTAACTTCAGCAGCATTCTCAGTTTCTTGATACTGCAACACCATGAAGGTGCGCTGTTCATTTGTGTAAAAAGGCATTGATCCAGTGGCACTCTGAAGTCAGACTGATTTGGCTTGGCCTACACCCTAAAACACGCCCTCGCGCTTGAATGACCAAACTGGGCAAATGGATAGGTCTATTACATGTTACATGTTACGCCCTACTTTAACCATTTGATCCAATTTGGTCGTAGAAATGTAACCAACATAATTTATTGGGACACATGGTATTGTATTAGACATATCTGTTCAAGCATAACCCCAACGCTCATTCCCTCGGTGTACAATAGTCAGGCCAGAATAAAAGGAAATCGTTAGGCCTAGTGATTTGCCCTCCGTTGTAGCCCTACTGGTTTGACAGATATTACCAAACACCCTTTGCAGCAGATTTTGCATTGGCAGTTCTCTTCATAGCTTCAATGAAATTCATTCCGACAATATTTCTTGTGCCCAGATTGGTTATCAAAATGGGTAATCTCGTATTAGTATCGAATGTAGTGAACTGCACTTATGCTGCACAATTTTAACGGCTGAGGAAAACTGCGGTCATATATAATGACATTTTTGACCATTTTTCATGAGCCAAGGCAAGGGCGTGACGTCCTCGCCGAGTTGCATTGTCATTGCCAAAGGCGGCAACTTCCACATCAGTGACATCTCTGCATCTTGCCATGTTGTTGGTTTGGCTGTCTACTGTTGAACCGGACAGTTGGCTCAACATACTGTTGGAATCAACTGTAAGACCTATTACTGTTGCATGCAAATTAATTTTTTATTGCTCATATCTTTCAGGCGCAAGCTGTGCAAAATCCAATAACGAGTCTAAATACAATTGACTCAGTCTATAACAATCTATCATGCCAGATCGCTAGGCCTGCACGATTTCCATTTTACTCTGGTCTGACGATTGTACACCAAAGCATTGGTGTTATGATGTAACTTACCACAACACGAACTGGTATCTGACAATGGGTGATTTTAAAGTTGGTGTTAACACCAGGTGTCAACACCAAATCCAACACTAACACCGCTCAGAACACCAGCTGTAAAATCTGGGCATGGTGTTGGTGTTAGTGTCGGTGTTAGTGTGTATCCAAGGTGTTAGTGTTAAGATGACACCGACTCTAACACGAAGTGTTAACTTAATCCGAACTTGGTGTTAGCTTCACAAAATTAAAAGGGTTTTACTGTTGTGTTAACACTAACCCCATGGGGGTTAACACCGGACGTAGTTTATCGCAGGTGTTAGGCCTAGACATTTTAGACATGTTAGACGGTCGCACTCTGCAGCTATGTTTTTTGCTCCGATCCAAGAAGCTATTGCCAATAATTTGGTGCGTTTACGGGCGCCTAACCATCGTCGGCACCCAGCAGAAAGCTCAGAGCCGGTGGAAATGCAACTGCGACTGAGGGAAGACCAGATTGAAACTCTCACTGAAGAATTTCATAGACAGCGACTGATCAACCATCCGCGGGCTTCCTACGATTCGTCCAGGAGACGTCTGGATGTTTTCTTGGCCTATGCTGCCTCTGGAGATTATTGGCGGAAAGTTGGCTACGCCTACGGTCTCGCTACCAGCACTGCACTTATTTACTGTAACGAAGTCACCGATTACGTCTATTCGACTGCTGGCCGATACATTTCCTTTCCTCGCCCAGAAGAGTTTGAAGAACTGTCTTCGCCCATCCAAGATGTTGACGGACAAAGACGTAATGCTATTCTGTATCTGGATGGCTTCATCGTTAGAATACAGCGCCCTGATCATGCTGGTAATGCATACTTCTGTGGCCGCAATGGAAAGTCGTGCGACTCCCTGAACATACAGTACGTCTGTGACAGGTTCGGACGTGTCCGTCATATAATTTCTGGCCTGCCAGGATCCACCCATGACAGGACTGCCATCGAATGGTCACCAACGTTTTTCCAGAACCTAAATGCGCTGCCAGATGACGTCGTTGTCCTGGGTGATCCAGCCTACAGGAATATGCATCCCAGGCTTTTGACATCATTCCGTGGGCAAAATCTACCAAGGGACCAGGTTTTGTTCAATGATCAACACACAAGGCTGCGACAAATAGTAGAGAGAACAATTGGAGCGAGTGAGTTGAAATGGAGAGTCCAACAGCTTAAGGAAAATCGCTTTGCAGCAAAACTTGGACCTGACTTTGCAGCAAAATGCACTGTCGCAATCTGTGTTCTGCACAATAGATTCACGAATTTCCTATAAGTGAAAGATAAGAAAACTTAAGCAAGTACTGTGATATCATTTATTTACAATCTAGTGTTGTCTGGATTGTTTTTGCAATTCAATTCGTACAATAACCACTGCAAAACTTTAATAATGACATGTTTACTACATAACATGACAATGTTAGCTAACATGTATAAAGTGGAAGAGTCACAAAAATGTAATAAAATTTAACTTGAAATTTCTCTCCATTCTCTTAACTCTCTACTGTTCTGCTTCTTCGGTAACAATGTTGTTTGTAGCAAAGTATCCCTCACGGATCATCTTCAGCTCCCCACAGATAACAGCGAGAAAATGGTTCTGCTCCCGCACCAAATCCAGATATTGCTCCTGGAACTGGGCAGAGCTGCTGAGAAAGTCAGACCCGGCTAGTTTAGCCTTCTTCGAGGGTGGTTTCGTGCTGGTCTCACGTTCTGCAGACTGTGGACATGGTGGAATGTGACTGGCATCATCCAACTCAGCCAGAATGAGATCGGCTGGTGTTACTACTGCTGTTGTTACATCACACGACATGCGACGGCCAGGTCTAACAGGTGGTGGTGGAACAGTGGTGCTGTTGACAGTGGTCTGGTGAAAGGTCGTGCTGGTCCCAGGCCGCACCTCTTGACGTTCTGTGAGAATCAGGGCTGGCTTAACCGCGCCACCGACAGGGTTGAACAAATTGTAGAAGCTTTCAAATGTAATGTACAATTCGTGCGAACCCCGGAGCATCGGATTGGCATCTTCTGTCCCTACACCAGATTGCATGCGTTCATTTAGAATGGTGCGGAAGTCCCTGCCGAGATTCTTTAGCAGGTTTTCGATGACCCTCCCATCTCCTGCCCCCATCAGTTTGGCAATCTTGTCATGTATCTCGTTTGACCGCCCAAGTCTCTTCAACGTTAGGAAGTTCCGGTGTTGATTGATCATATGTTGCACAGCCTGAACCATAAGGTCTGTGGTCCACGTAAATCGTTTTGGAGTGGCCATCTGCAATATATAAATTATTCAAAAAGTGAACCTAGGCCTACATGTACAGAAATGCCCGATCGTATTTCGTCTTGAAAGCGTCTGGATCATCTCACTTCTCAGAGACAGAGGACAAGATAATAGGCCTACGCCTCCAGGGCCTGGGCCTACTTCTCTCAACCCTGGACATCGTTCCTAATACGACTGTCGTCGGTCGGGTTTATTTACAAACATGCCCTGAACCAGGTGAACCGCTGACCTAGTTCACGATTATTGATTTTTCAATTGTCACATGTGTCTCGACCAGCGCGTCACAGCTTTACTTGTCCCACTTTGGCAGTAGAAACTGCAGGTTTGTATTGGAGTCGGCAAAACTGGATTTTATTTTGTTAACATCTGTAGGCCTACGGATTTCCATGCGCCAAAACTGACGCGCAAACGGTCGTCAGCGGCGTCATGCGTGTGCATGCATGCATGCGGAGAGGGGCAGGGGGGATGGGGGTCATCCGCGGGTCACTGGGTCACTCACTGGACTCAGAGAAATTCGACCAATTTGTGAAAATTCACCAGATTTAGCATGAGATGGAATACTTCTAAGATGACTTTGACATCTCTCCCTTCCATAAAAACGTTTGATATGGACATTTACCTTGCAAAACTGTTAAAAACGTTGCTTCAGTGCGGGCTTCAGTGCAGCTCCGAGATGTGATTGATGAGTTGAGTTGTTGTAGGCTAGGCCCGGCCGTGTCAGCAGCCGCAGCAGTAGACGATCTGCTTTTCCAATCTTGATATCGGTCTTGTTGTTCCTATGTTAATCTCCAGACAAAAGATCAAAGTGGAAAAGACATGTGTACTAAAACTTTTTCCTTTTTTCCTTTTATTTCTTATCTTTAGGGGAATTTATGCCCTTGAAGTGGGGATTTTTTTGCAACAAACTGTGTAACACTAACACCGGCGCCATGACGACGGTGTAACACTACATGCTTTGGTGTTAACACTGAGTGTAAACTCTACACCCGGTGTTATAGGGTGAAAATAAACACTGACACTAACACTGACACCCAACACTAACACCAACACCAACTTTAAAATCACCCAATGTGTAATAGTATCTGACAATAGTAGCCCGGTAATACTTCCAGCCAACAGTTCAGGCCCACGACTGTCAGGAAAGGGAACAACTCTACAGGGTGTTTGAGAAAAAATGCGTCATCTCCAAAATGTTCCCTAAAACTAAAACTCAGAAAGATGTGGAGCTATAAATTTGTAGGCACGTAGAGTGGGATGTAAATGACTGCTCTTGAAATTTTTGCTCTGATTGCTTTATGCATGACTGCACAAGAGGCCTTTACTTGAATGGGTTGAAAATGGTGCAAAAGCCAACTCTGCTGTGCAAAATGGATTTCATGTCGAAGGACGCTTTATGGAGGGTTAAATCCAGCAAAAATTACCTTTTGTATGTAAGAAATGCAATAAACGTTTTGTTTTACGGTGATGTGTGTGTATCACTATGTGGAATTGCCAAGGCATTGTCCAATTGTATCATTTGTCCACAGTGCAAAGTTGGTCTTTGCACCGTTTTGAACCCATTCAGGTAAAGGCCTCTTGTGCAGTCATGCATGAAGCAATCAGAGCAAAAATTTCAAGAGCAGTCATTTACATCCCGCTCTACGTCCCTACAAATTTATAGCCCCAAATCCTTCTGGGTTTTAGCTTTAGGGAACACTTTGGAGATGACACGTTTTTTTCTGAAACACCCTGTAGTAGGTACAGTTCGATTGTAACTCGGGGCGCTCGAGTCGAGCACGAGTTGCAATCGAAGTCGCCCCCCCCCCCCATCACAAGCCCCTGGAGAGCTGATCAGTAGAGTATTTCTCGTAAAATTGGCGGAAAGTGAGTATATTATGGCGAAATCTATACTATGTATATAAAAAACAAAAGGTATGCTACTCTTCCGACCCGATTTCAGCGAGAAACAACCCAACTTCATCGCACCGCCACAACTTGAAAATATTGTCGAGTCTCAACCAACTTACTCACCGATGATGCAGTGACATCTATATTTTTACCCGCAACTTTGAATTCAAAGGCCTCAATTTGCACCATTTCTGTGATAATTTTACTAAGGTATCTCCGTCCTCCATAACCGACGTCACTGCCGCGAGTCGCTCACGTATGCCGGGCTGAAGCAGTTGCGCGCTTCTGATTGGCGTATGCGGTATTCAAAAGGTTTGTGCAGTTGTAGAATATTTTTGATTACAATATTGACCCATCAGAAGCGCGGTTCCATCTAGGGGCCGAAGCCATAGCATCATTGGCCGCGGTAAGTATGGAAGAGGCTATTTCAAGGTACTCATTTTCCATACATGGATGAGGTCTTTTACTTACTTGCCCTTGCAAAGGAACAAGTTTCAAAGCACCAAGGCTTTCTGTCCCATGCGACGGAAGAAAAGTCAGGGATAATGTCCCACATATGGCCCGGGCCACCATACAATTGATTGAATGAACAGATCTGACGAATATCTGAACCAGTTCTGGGAAAGTCTAATTCTGGGAAATTCAGGAATCGTAATATCCTCGCGAATGGTCTTATACCTCACCATACCATCTGCGTCGTCGTTTCCCACACTGGCCAGGCAGAGTCCTAGCAACCATCGATTCATTGAGTGGTCGCGTCGCGTAAGTCAATGGGGATCATAACTATGATAGAGGGCAGCACACAGTAATGAGGTCCTACACAATGAATGCCTTTTGTGTGGAAATTGATCAGGACCTGAATGTTCCTTTCAATTCAATAGTTATTTATTATTATTATTATTATATCTTTATTCGTACTGAAAATGTACACTTTTAAAAAGGTGTTGTGTGCTGGTGCTGGTGCGTGTTACAAATAAGGCACAGACACTTCTACCCCCTCAGTGGTGGACACAGCTCATCTTTCAATACACAGGCCATTCAAAAAAACGTCGACCTCCCTACGTACAAAGAAAGAGTAATCTCTATCTCTTATAACACCTGCCAGATCTAATAACTGTTGGTCATACTGCGGTCGAGGAAGTTTTACTTCAGTAAAATTAGACTTGTGAAAATTTGATATGAAACAAACCATATTGATATTCTTGGCAACACTCGATCTACTTCCGTTCAGTGACAAGGACGTACTTGATACGGCCGATTTGAAGAACTTAATAAACCTGTTCATGATTTGAAGTTCGGGATCTAAGTCGCCACAGATGACGGGTAATAAATGTGACCTCGTCATGGATGGTAGACGGTATATCTTCCTTACACACTTACGCCATGCTACATTAAATTTACCCTGTACAGTGCCATAGCAAAGGATTTGAACAGTTTATACTTAATATCCATATCACAATGACTGAATAATGACATCAATACATTTGTCTTAGCATAAAGTACATTTTTTGCGTCATCAACGTTATCCTGTATATTTTCACCAATTGTGTGCCCAAGGTGTATAGCGGTAGCTGAGACATTTATGGCCTGCCCTTCCAAACAAATGGGCGATGCAGCAGGTCTGCATCGCCGAAGTATACCAGTTGACTCTTACTCTGATTAAAACTAACGAAATATTCTCTGGAATAATTATCGCATATTGGGAGCAGTTTTCGCAGACCTTGACGTGTGGGAGATAATAACACAATGTCATCGGCATAGGCCAACGCCCCCATAAACACATTTCCTATATAACATCCGAATCCCGAATCACTAAGTCGACTCAATAATATGTCACAAAATAATATAGGTGACAATACACCGCCTTGTTTTATACCATTTTCAACTCTGAAAGATCTACTTTTACATCCATTCCATGAAACGCTGACATTTTGAGTGGTGTACATAATAGCCAATAACCTTGCTGTTATAGGGCAGCAGGCTTTTTTGAGTAACAACCTAAACAATTTTAAAATATAATGGACCCTATCAAACGCTTTACTGGCGTCTAATAACATTGCATAAACCCCAGTTTGTCTATTCCTGTAATATTGGACAGTTTCATTAAGAACAAATGTACATTGGGTGGTAGATGATTTCCTTTTAAAACCAAACTGCAATTCACTTGTAGAAAACACTTTCATATTCTTGACGAGTAAAACATGGTCAAGGATCTTACCGAGAATGCTACTTAACGTGATCCCACGATAGTTTTCTGAGTCATTCAAAGACTTTCGTTTGTTTTTAGGAATCGGGAAAACTACAGATTCTGTAAAGCCTTGAGGTACATACCCATGTGTCAACATACCATTAAACAACTTAGCAATCGCCACAAATAATTCATCCGTGCCATTTATAAAATGATCAATGTACATACTGTAATTCCCTTCATGCTTCCCTTTATTAAGTTTGGAAACTGCAACCCGTACTTCGTTTGGTGAGATTTTGTGGTCAGTGCGCCACCACAATGTAAATGACACCTTGGATTGTCAATCATGACTTCAATATCCTCTAAGGCTCCAGTTCCATAGAGCTCACGTTGACACTTTTCACGCGCCACGCTTCACGTTTTCCTTTCGTTCCTCGATTCAGCGCACAACGAGACACACATTACCTGTCCTGTGACATGCTTTCTCCGAGGAACGAAAGGAAAACGTGAAGCGTGGCGCGTGAAAAGTGTCAAGTGAACTCTATGGAAATGGAGCCTAAGAGCTCGTCCATTTCAGCTTTAGATTATACGATACGCTTGAGTACAGATCTTCGTATTTATTGGCGAACACATTAGCAATTGGCTCTTTACCGATTTTTCCGTCAACCAATTCAGGAAAACCCACGGATTTACTTTTAATTTTATTTACCTGAGACCAGAAGCATCCGTTGTCCGATTCAAGGAGCGCCTCGGCCATCTTGTTACCCTCGGACACCTTGTTTCGCCTCTTGAGATTTCTGATTTCGTAATGATATTTGGCCCTTGTTGCTCTACGTATATCGGCGACCGCTCCATGTCTCGGACAACCGATGCTTCTCCATAAATTATGCCAAAACATTGCAGTTTCACGGGTCTGTTTTACCACTTCATTTCAACCATGAATGGGATACGATTTACGTTGAGAAGTTTCTGACGAGAACTGTGGGATACAGGCTTGCCCTGCCGATACGCATGCTTGAACCAGTTGCTCATGAACAAGTTCTATTTCATTTCAGTGTTGTTTGCATATAAAATCATTACATCTAAGAGCCTCGGAGTCAAGATCAATTCTTTCAAGTAAATGATTAAGGTTCTGTCTATATTCGTTTTTCTCATCAGGAGACGCCCTTTTCCAAATGGGGCCGTTGGGTCTATTGCAACTGGTCTCAGCCTTCACGTATTCGACAGGGATCTCAAAAAGCATACGTAAATCTGAATGATCTGACGGGTTATCAAGCTCATGCCTAACCATGTAATCGACCGTAAAGGGCATAAGATTCTCGGACACCAAGAAATAATCAAGCTTTGATTGCGTTCCATTTATCTTGCTTTCAAAAGTGTAGTCTACGTCTCTGAAGTGTGTACCTACGACCAGTGATTCTTTGGTCAGAAACCTCTGTAGAAGGGCAAGATTCCTATCCCCATGTCTATTAAAGTCAACGTTAAAATCACCCCCTACCACTATACTATTTACCAGTGACACCAGCTATTGAGGTAGTGAGTTAGGTTCCTCATTACCACAAGCCCCTTCAAGCTGACATGTTTGCATGACCCCATGGCTTTGGCTGAATAAAATTAAATACCCGCCACCCCACAGCGAAGTTCAAACGTCCAAGTCCTTATCAAACAGAGGCAGAAAACTGACCGATACGAGCACACGCGAGATATCTGCTGAGCAAACGGTCTCGACTTACTTTTTACTCAGCAGATAGCTCCAGTGGGCGGCAGGCTTAACGTTGTACCAAATACGTCGGAGGGTTATTCGTCGGTGTGCCCCTAGCTTGGGTGGTCTTGACTTCGCTTATAGGATTGCCATAGATCCTAGGCACTAAGATCCTATAGCCTACAACTTATGTTATCAACAAGTGCCTGTGACGACCCTTATAAAAATGTGAATATTTCGGATATCCAAAAAAGAGCACAAAAACGACTCACAGTATACAATAAATCGGAAAGTCGTCTCCGAATATTTCGCACATTTTCGACCCCAGTTGGGGTTTTCCTCAGGCGCTATATAGAAGAGATCCCAGAGGTGAATGAGCTAGAACCTAATGATGGAAGGTAGTTATATGGAAGAAGCCCTGGACAAACAGGGAGCTAAGAGTCTAGGTTGAATAGGATGTGAAAGGGGACAAAGGCCCCCTTGTTTGGTGCTAGAGCTTGTTACTAAAAGAAGACCTGTAATTAGAGAAGGAATGTAATTAGTAGAAGTGTGATTAGGCTGAAAGACATTAGTTTAGTTACGGCTTGTGTAGTTAAAAGTAAAACATAAGCAGTGAAAAGTAAAATACAATGTACATGTAAAAGGCAATGGAGTAGGTTAGTACCCAGTCCAAAAGCCAAAGAATGGCAACAATGAAAGTTGAATAGAGAGAAGGAAAATGCAGTAAATAGCGAGCTGAGCGGCTCCTGCAGCTTACTGGCCCAAATATGAAATAGGGAAAGGACATTAGGAGGACTAGGCCTAATACCAAAATAAGCAACAAAATGTCACTCAAATAAGTGAAAATACGGGGAAAGCGTATGAGGTATAAATGGGAAGTAAGACCCATACCAAACTTAGGCGCCCCTGCATCTCAAGCTGGTATAAAAGACTAGGACAACTGGTAATGAAAATGAGAAGTAAAAATAGACCCAGACTTTGACGCCCCTGCATCAAGCTGGTATAAAGTACAGCGAAACTGATAATGTGAATAAGAAAAAAGCCTAATACCAAACTTGGATGCCCCTGCTTCACAAGCTAGTAAAAGACTTAAGTAGAATAGGGGAGCTATGGGTTTAGCAGACCTCAGAATCTGGTGTTGAGACCTGAGGGGGTGAAGGTTCGAAGGGACCACACATCCAACGCAACTTTGTTCTAAGGAGGGTCGTCTCATCCGAGCATGCCTCCAGAATGGTGAACATCAGGTCCTTGACAGAATGTCCAGGCATTTTGAAATGGGGTATTCGAAAAACATGGACTATGGATCAATGGACTCTGGATTACTGGACTGAGGAAACCATTGACTGACCAGTCATAAATACCTCATTGACATACGGCGTACGCCGCCTGGAATGGAAACCTTATGTCTGACAGGAAATTAGGAGCTGAGTCTTGCGATTCGGCCATTGTTTTAAGTTGGTAAGGAGGTCACGATGAGAACAGCTGGATGTTCGGAAGTGATGGTATGATTATGCGGGGCGGGTGCATGGAGAGTAGCCTAGCTAGAGTTTGGCCGTCTCTTATCGAGCAAATTAAAGGCATTATTTTCTCAACCAGGTTTGATTTTATGAAAATTCAGTTTAAGTAGCCTCTATATATTATTATGCATGCAGTGGTGTGTTATTGGCGATGACGTCATCGATATACAGGCGGCGTATTTCAATGACGTATTGATGACTCGTCAGTCCATGATTTCCTCAGTCCAGTAATCCAGAGTCCACTGATCCATTGTCCATGTTTTTCGAATACCCTTTGAAATGGGCATAGAGTAAAGGAACAGTCACGGTCGTCCTCTTTCCCTAGCCTGATGTTGGACTTGTGGTTGTTCATCCTTTTACGGAAGCATGTGGTCTGTCCGACGTACTGATCGATTGTAGGGCATCTGGTACAGGTGATGCAGTAGACAACATTTTTGCTGTCGCAACCGTGGGGCCCTTCAGGCGAAGTTGGTGGGACCTTCCCGTGGAGGAGCTAGTGATGTGGGACTGGGTGAGTAGGGGGATGTAGAGTTAACATTACCGACCCCTCTTCGGACCTTTCCGTGAACATGGGTCACAGGTGGGCTTAGCATGTTGGATGCCTGGGGTGGGGACCTTGGCTCTAACAAGCACATCAGGTAGGTTTTTGGTTCTACGGAATACAATAAGGGGTGGGTCGGCCAGCATTCCTTCATGGAAGGGTTAAGATGAAGTATAGGTAGGAAGCGTGTGATAGAGGAGATGTCTGGCAGTTCAGGGTGATAAGTGAGGACTAAGGGAATATTACGGGTTTTCGAGGACTGCTGGTTGTCTTGGACCCCACTTCCGTTAGCACTCGGGTTAGCATTGCGTCCACCATCTCAGTTCCGTCTCGACCGCCTTACTTACTTCCTTAGTAACCTTCCGTCTGCTGTGGCCTCTGCCTGTAAAAAACCAACCATGTTCTCTAGGTGTTTCGTGGCAGCTGACCGTTCTGAGCAGATGGACAGGATACGAAGGGCTTGGGAAAAAGGGATGGCACGTTTAACATGACCTGGGTGGCACGATGCTGGGTGGAGGTATTGGTGAGTGTCTGTGGGCTTGATATAGAGGTCAATAACAATCCTTGAGTCACGGAGTTTAACAGTCACATCCAAAAACTTCTGGGAGGAAGGGGATGCATCGCAGGTGAACCTGATGGTGGGGTGGAACTCATTGAGCATGTCAACAAAATCCTCCAGCTTTTTACGTCCGTGGGTCCATGTTTTCTCCGTGTGGACCCACGGACGTCTACATGTATATGTGCATATAAAGTTTCGGCCCGATTGGGCATCCAATATGGCCACCAGGCGGCATAACCCAAAAATCATCAAAGTGCTATAACTGAGGAATTACTTGACCCAGAGTGCTCAAATGTGCTGTGTGGATCCCTCTAAATGACCTTTATGTGCATGTGAAGTCTCGGCCTGATCGAACATCCAATATGGCCGCCAGGTGGCATAACGCGCAAATCATCAAAGTCCTGTAACTTGGGAATGACTTGACCAAGATTGCTCATAACTGATATGTACCTCCCTCTGTCATTACACTTATTACGTCCAACAGGTGAGCCCATGGTCCATGGACCATTTCATTTACAGCCAGAGGCCACGGCAGACGGAAGGTTACTGAGGAAGTAAGTAAGGCGATCGAGCGTCATGACCACCAGGTGGCTTGCCCTCCCACAACGATGGATACCAATACCCAGAATGGGAGTAGAGTCGGAACTGAGGATGGTGGACGCAATGCTAACCCGAGTGCTAACGAAAGTGGGGTCCAAGACAACCAGCAGTCCTCGAAAACCCGTAATATTCCCTTAGTCCTCACTTATCACCCTGGACTGCCAGACATCTCCTCTATCACACGTCGCTTCCTACCTATACTTCATTCTAATCCTTCCATGAAGGAATGCTGTCCTGATCGACCCCTTATTGCATTCCGTGGACCCAAAAACCTACGTGATGTGCTTGTTAGAGCCAAGGTCCCCACCCCGGACATCTAACATGCTAAGCCCACCTGTGACCCATGTTCACAGAAAGGACCGAAGAGGGTTCGGAAATGTGAACTCTGCATACTCCTACCCACCCAGTCCCACATCACACTAGCTCCTCCACGGGAAGGTCCCACCAACTTCGCCTGAAGGGCCCCACGGATTGCGACAGCAAAAATGTTGTCTACTACATCACCTGTACCAAATGCCCTACAATCAATCAGTGCGTCGGACAGACCACATGCTTCCGTAAAAGGATGAACAACCACAAGTCCAACATCAGGCTAGGGAAAGAGGATGGCCGTGACTGTTCTTTACTCTATGCCCATTTCAAAATGCCTGGACATTCTGTCAAGGACCTGATGACGACCCTTCTTAGAACAGAGTTGTGTTGGATGTGGACCCTAAAGGGCTCCGCACACTGGCGACTAAAATGGGGGCGACTACCGATGCGACTACTACGTCGCCTGCCGTAATTACCTTTGCGGTCGATCAGTGATGTCATCCACGACATCACTGATCTTCCAAAGAAGCATTTGTCGCAAACAAGTCAACAAAAACTAAAAAAACTGAAAAATGTTCAGTCGCTTCTGTGGTCGCAGGGCCGGTCGCCAACAAAATCGCTCGAAAAAATCGCTAGTGTGCGGTGCCCTTAAAGCCTAGCGCACATTGACCTTGCGACTGGAAGCAACTACCGGCAATGGCGTTTCGGCAACGGTGGGCGACTGGCTGGAAACTAGATGGAAACAGCTGCAACTGATCCGATGCTCAAACAGGTTGATGTGCACGCCCCGGCAACGCTATTGCCGACCGTTGCCGCTAGTTCCAGCCAGTTGCTCATGTTCTACTCGTTGCCGACCGTTGCTTCTAGTTCTCTTCAGTCGCTGTCGATGTGCGTGCTCTGGCAATGAATTTCCTTTGTTTGTGGAGCACACCAGGTCATGTGATGGAATCCCGAGTGGTCCGCTCGGAGGACATCGACAATTTCCGTGTAGCATTCCGTTCAGTTGCCTGTTGGATGTGCGCGCTCCAGATTGAAGACTGGATTGTGCCACTTGTTGCCGCAATGACGCGCACATCGATAGCGACTATTGTGTTCGGTTGCTTCCACTCGCAAGGTCGATGTGCGCTAGGCTTTAGAACCATCACCCTCAGGTCTCTACACCAGATGCTGAGGTCTGATAAAGCCATAGCTCCCCTATTCTACTTAAGTCTTTTACTAGCTTGTGAAGCAGGGGCATCCAAGTTTGGTATGAGGCTTTTTTAGCTCAGCTGACCAAAGGTCAGCGGAGCTAGTCAAATAGGTATTCAGTGGCGTCAGTGTAACAGTCCATCTGTCAAACTATGCCCGACGTTTTGTAACCGTAATAGCTACAGACCCCAAATTACATCTGAAGGTAGCCCTTGGTGAACTCTCCTCGGAAACAAAAAATGAGCGCAATTTGACCTATATTAGGCGCACCAGGGGGCGTTTTGTGTAAAATGAAATATTGCAATATCTCAGCCCCTATGATAATTATGTAGACAAAAAAAGATGGGATAGATAGGTTGATATTTTCTACATCAGTTCAAAGGGAAGTTAATGCCAGATCTGTTCACCAGGGGGCGCTATTCAACAAAATAAAAAACAGGGGTATTTGAATTTTCGCGCCTTCTGCGCCAGCGTATCATTTGCCAGTGTCTGACGTCATCATCATTGGAATTCACAGCTAAGGCCAGGAGTCTGCATTCAGCAGTTCAATCGTCTACTTCGAAGGAGTTCAGCACATCTAAGCAACCAATGAGACGCTAGGTAAGATCTTTTTTTCATTCTAAGAACCTAATGACGCAATGATTACCAATTAAATGACCCTGGCATTGGGAGTTTCGACAGTCGATCGCTTGCTGCTCTGCCCTCGGCTCTCACACTCACAGTGAATAAGTAATAAGGCGGAAGCCTCGTCACTAGTCTCGCGTCACCAGCCTCTCTCTCTTACAGGAGAGAGTCTGGTAGAAAAGACTACAACTTTCGTTACCGCCAGGTGGCGAGTGTCCAGCTCAGAGCATCCGAATCTGATTGGCCAACAGCTGATTTGACGTCATCAAACATGGCTGCGCCCATGAAACGCATGATGAACGAAAGAGTCTGAGGAAAATTTTACCTTTTTAGCACGGTAGGAACGCTATCCATGGTCATCGATTGACGGAATAAGCCGATTGTACAATAGGACTTACATTTTGTGCCATGGATTAGGTCACTGCCGACCAGGGAGTCTAACTTCAGCCAGACGGTAAATCGATCCTTATACAATACAATTCCACTTTATTTCATCAGCGATCCACCTCAAACGGCCAGGCTCGATCGCTTCTACATATCACTCGGCGAAAACCACGATAAAACGTGTTAAAAAGGTAACATTTCCCTCGGACTATTTCGTTCCTTGTTCGTTCATCATGCTTTTCATGGGCGCAGCCATGTTTAATCAGCCGTTGGCCAATCAGATTCGGATGCTCTGAGCTGGACACTCGCCACCTGGCGGTAACGAAAGTTGTAGTCTTTTCTACCAGACTCTCTCCTGTAAGAGAGAGAGGCTGGTGACGCGAGACTACCTCGTCACTGGGATGATTCTGATGACGTCAGAGGCCTGTGGTCCTCTATCGTAGCGAGAGAACGAAGAATGACCAATTGGCATGACCATGAACCTCAATTTCCTCCGCCAGGTGACGCCTCCGCGATGCTCTGGCTTACACCTTTGCCACCAAGCACCCTCATCACCCTGCGCTTTAGCGCAGGTCATATTTATAACGCTTAAAATCACTTTAATTTTCGTCAAATTAACTTGATAACTTAAAACATGTCTATTTAAAAAAGAATTTTGATCAGAACCAATATATTTTGCTATTTATCGCGTTCTAAATGGCGCACTATTTTTCCGTGCAAGGGCACTACATGGCGGTGTAAACCGGCCAGCAACCAATCAGAATGTTCCGATTTTGAGTGACATGTGGTATTAGTAAACAATAGCACGTGGGTTTGTTCTGTCAAATCCAAAATGGACGTCATGGATGTACGTGAAGGAAGCCGTTCACAAATACACTGTGGGCTATGGAAAAAGTAGCCTATTATTTCTCACCTTCTGTCGTCTGACGTGCACTTTGGTCCACGAAAAGTGCGAATGTCGTGGAACAGGTCGTTGAAATGCAAACAAAACACTTAAATGCGATTTTTTTCACGCGAGTCGAGGATTCCGTGGACGCGGCCATCTTGGATGACGTCACTCTTTAATAGTTCCACGCTGCGGAATAATTTAGCTTGAGGGCAAAGGTGTAAGCCAGATCATCGTGGAGGCGTCACCTGGCGGAGGAAATTGCATGAACCTCCACTCGAATTGCTGCTCATGAAATGTCAGGCAAATTACGACAAAATATCCACAACTCACATTCTTCCCCATATGATGAAAAATCAACGCATGCAACGAAGATGATTTTCACGTGGCAATTTCTTTGTTGACGTTGGCAAACTTTTTATTTTCAGTGCTATCGATTGCACTTTCATCACGACGTAGGCTAGCTACACGTCGTGATGGAATTGGCTCAGTGCCCAAATTAAGACTCAAAACAAATATGCCCATAATAGCCAAAAGCGCTCATATTTCACCAAGAGCCACATGGAAAATGAGTACAACCTTATTCCCACTCACAGAAGAGATCCAACAGTTGGCCTACATAGGTTGAGGGAAGCGAAGCGTAGGCCTATCTGACAGATAGGCTAGCCCTATTTTTATGCACAATGGCTATGCACTTCCATATTAGGCCTAATGTACAGAGTAGAATTCCTGGCTCTGATCAGTGCTGATTGGACGGCAGGTTCATGTGACTATAAGAAGCACATGTTCACTCTGCACTGTGATTGGTCGGTAAAGATCACGTGACATTGTTTACAAATAAAACCATTGTGCTTTTCATGCTTGCTTGGGCTTAACCCTACTGGCTGAGAGGAAATAAAAAAGAGTTTGGATAACATGACAGCTTTATTATAGGCCTAATTAGGAATATTTTACAAGTCCATCCCCACGGCATACTGTAACAAGCCTTAAATCCCATACTTACCTTCAGAACAGGCCATCAACCCCTACCCCCCCCCCCCCCAGAATTCTGCACAGGAGCAAAACTATGGTGAATGAGCCAAAATTTGTCGCCAAAGTAATGTGCCCAAATTAGTGGCCAAAATAGAGGGTGTGATCAATGCTGTGCAATCGAAAGCCCTGATTTTATTAGCTCACCCGTGAGCTTTTGTCGTCGGTCAGCGTCCGTCGTCCGTCGTCGTCGTCCGTTAGCAGGGCACGTTTTGTAACCGCTGGAGCTATTGATCTCTGAAACTTGGTACATATATACCCCTAGGTCAGATGACCTATGACACCAAGTTTCGGTCCGATTCGATTCTTGGCTTGGCCTCCAGGTGGCCAAAACCAAAAACACAAAAAGTGCAATAACTCCTGAACTAATGGCTGGATCTTCTCCAAATTTTTATCATAGGTGTATCTAATTAGGATACATAACATATGTAACGGGTTTTTGATTTGACCTACTTTTCAAGGTCACAGAGGTCAAAGTTCGACAAAAGTAACGAACCTGCCACAGTTCTTAATTATTTCACCGAGAGTCTTCATATCTTGCATAAATATGTTTTGGATGGGTACCTTCAAAAATACTGAGTTTCGGCCCGATCGGACATCCAATATGGCCGCCAGGTGGCGTAACCTGAAAATCATCCAAGTGCTAAAACTCAGGAACGGCTTGACCCAGAGTGCTCAAACTTGATATTTACCTCCCTCTTGATGACCTTTACATGCAGGTCAAATTTCGGCCTGATTAAACTTCCAATATGGCCGCCAGGTGGCGTAACCCGAAAATCATCAAATGTGCTATAACTCAGGAACGACTTGACCCAGAGCGCTCAAATGTGCTATGTGGCTCCCTCTAGATGACCTTTATGTGCATGTGACATTTTGGCCCGATCGGACATCCAATATGGCCGCCAGGTGGCGTAACCCGAAAATCATCAAATGTGCTATAACTCAGGAACGACTTGACCAAGAGTGCTCAAATGTGCTATGTGGCTCCCTCTAGATGACCTTTATGTGCGTGTAGCGTTTTGGCCCGATCGGATATCCAATATGGCCACCAGGTGCCATAACCCCAAAATCATTGAAGTCCTACAACTTGGGATCTGACTTGACTGAGATTGCTCATAACTGACATACACCTCTCTCTGTCATTACGCTATTATGTTCAAACGGGTGAGCACATGGTCCATGGACCATTTTTTAGATTGTTGTGTAGGATGGGGAATCCGCCTAATTCCAGGACTGCCGTGAATTTTGCCAAAGACACGTCTCGCGAAAGTGCGAAGCCTCCCTCCAGTTCTCGGCATATTCCTAAATATGAGTTGCGGAAATAGAATAGCAGGTCAAAGTCAAACAAGAATAATGGCAATGATGATTTTATAGCTCCCTATTCGCCATGGATTAATTCTTGTGAAGGTGTCAATAATATTAAAGGGACACTTAGAGGTCTCGATTCACCAAGAACCTCAACATGATAAACCGCTTCCCACCTAATCCCAAGGGAGGTATAATAAGCTCTTTATCAATTCACCAAGGAATGAAGGCCTACATGTTGTATTAACCCCTTCCCACCCAAGGGGGTCTAATACTAAGGATTGTCTCATTCTACATTACCCCTTACTGATAATTTCCCAACCAAGGGTGGTCTAATAAAATACGGAATCTGACATATATCTGACATATGCCTATCTTGCAACATTAAAATTTAACGCCTTCCCATTACCCAAGGGGTCTGATACCAAGCATTGTACGGCATCATGCTATATTAACCCCTTCCCAAACAAGGATGGTGTAATAAAGATCTGACATGTATCTCGATTCACCAAGGATTTTAGGCCTGTCATGTACAATTTAACCCCTTCCCACTCTATTCACTACATTTCAGGTCGATCCTGTTTGCCGAAGCACCCCAGATCGCTGATGCTGCTGTTGCTAAAGAGAGGAGCAAGGAAGTGTCTTGAATTTGAAGAACTCACTCTCAGCCGACACAACAGGAATGCCAATTAGGGATCAACTGTCGAAATCATAGAACAGCGAAGTCTTCGCCACAGCAGACAAATGAATTATTCTCTTACACATGTATGCAAACCGAAGGCTTTCCAAAACAAATGTGATTCATTCTTGGCAAAATTGTATTGGACCGAGTCTCTAATCACAATTAGCAGACTTTATCCCATCCAAACAGGCACACTTGCTGAATAAAATTTGTCATCATCCACAAACCTTCCTAAAGCCGCCCATACACGGGGCAATTTTATTGCATATGAGGCCCAAATGGGTGGTCATGTGCTTTTCGCATGATTGGTAGAAAAAAGATCGGCAATAATATTGCCCATTGTGATCCTCATATTGTGCAATAATATTGATCGTGTATGGGCCGCTTAAGACTGCAGTACCTCTTATGCCTTAGCCTATCAAACTGAGGCGTCAAATGTCAGCTGAGCGCCAGGCCCATGGGCCTCTTGTTCTTATTCTCATTATCAGTTTCGCTATCCTTTATACCAGCTTGATGCAGGGGCGTCAAAGTCTGGGTCTAGTTTTACTTCTCATTTTCATCACCAGTTGTCCTAGTCTTTTATACCAGCTTGAGGTGCAGGGGTGCCTAAGTTTGGTATGGGTCTTACTTCTCATTTATACCTCATACGCTTGCCCCGTATATTCACTTATTTGAGTGACATTTTGTTGCTTATTTTGGTATTAGGCCTAGTCCTCCTAATGTCCTTTCCCTATTTCATATTTGGGCAAGTAAGCTGCATGAGCCGCTCAGCTCGCTTTTTACTCCATTTTTCCTTCTCTCTATTCAACTTTTATTGTTGCCATTCTTTGGCTTTTGGAGTGGGTACTTAGCAACTCCATTGCCTTTTACATGTATTTTATTTTTCACTGCTTATGTTTTACTTTTATTTACACAAGCCGTAACTAAACTCATGTCTTTCAGCCTAATCACACTTCTACTAATTACATTCCTTCTCTAATTACAGGTCTTCTTTTAGTAACATGCTCCAGCACCAAACAAGGGGGCCTTTGTCCCCTAACAAGGCGGCATTTGTCCCTTTTCACATCCTATTCAACCCAGATTGACGGGAACAGGAGGTGGTTGATTGCTGTTGGTTTGGGGATCATGTTGGAAGTGGGCAATGTGGACCTCTCCTCACACCCGACAGCTTTATCAGCTGTCGAGTGTGAGGAAAGGTATACATCTTTAGCCATTATATCAGCCTGATGGCGACAGGGTTCTCGAAGTGACGTTTTGTGGTGTCCGATCATGCAGCGGGAGTGGAGCGGCTGCGGCGTGTAACTGTTTTGGGCAGGGGAAAAATAATAGCGGGACAAGTCTACTTCCAAGCAGAGAAAAATTATGTGAAAGAAAAAAATGGGAGAAAAAATTCTTCCTCCGACCAGACTCGAACCCATGGATGTCGGAAATCATGCTACCAGGCTCGCCACGACAACAGCGAATATTGATACAAGTGCGGCGATGGCCTAATTTACAACTGAACATGAACCCCAATAAGAAACTTAATCGGCTTAACTGTGGAATCGATTGTGCGGAACTAAGTTGGTAAATATTTTAATGATTTTTTGGCATGCCATCGTAAGTTCAACTCCATTGTAACCGGGCTATTTGCCAGGCATTTCATGGATAAGCCGTCTGACTTGTGCGTTGGAAAGTTGTGAAGTTTCCGAGCATTTTTCGGCACACTTCGGAAGGCCTTCGGTGAGCTCATGAATATATATTCTCAATTTGATGACGTATACGACAAATGTTTTGGCTTATTTTTCGCCTGTAAATCATATTTCACACTAGCTTTGAAAGACCCTCCCGACTTCAACAGCATCAAATAACCTTCCGCAGGCCTCCATAAAGAAATTTCGCCTTCAAACCGCATAGAACGACCATTTCGGCAGTTTTTGGTCAGGCGGTCAGATTTCGTCTCTAAGGTGGAATGAATCGATGTGAACCGCCTCAGTGTTCAGTGGCGCTTCGCGCATTTGCCGCTACGCGGCGTTCCGGGTCCTTGCGTCTAGACTCTTAGCTCCCTGTTTGTCCAGGGCTTCTTCCATTATAACTACCTTCCATCATTAGGTTCTAGCTCATTCACCTCTGGGATCTCTTCTATATAGCGCCTGAGGAAGACACCGATTGGGGTCGAAAATTTGCGAAATATTCGGAGACGATCGACTTTCCGATTTATTGTAGAATATTTCGGAGTAATAAAATACACTACTCAGTTATATTCTACACAATACTGCTGATTAAGTAACTTATACTACTGTGAGGAGGACAAACGGGGTGCCAGAAGAACTCAGTACTGATTCTATTTTCTGGTTTCATTACAGCGACAATACACGTATTAAAGAAGAACGGAAAAATTCAAAGGTATGAAATATTCCATCACTGTGCAATGATCATATTTGGAAATGGATTTGAAAGAAATTTCTCTTATTTTAATGAGAGGGTCTTGTTTACTGAGTCGAAATAAATTATCCTCCCACAGCAGGGCTTTGGTCTTGTCCCTCTTTATACGTACTCGCACAGAATGTTTCTGTGAGTGGATGAAGGTAAAACACCTTGCTGTGGGAGGATGAAATAGAAGCTGGAAGAGGAGTCGAGCAGGAGAGGTCATGCTACAACGACACACCTCTATCCAATGACATTCCTGGAACATGTACAATCCCCCATGAAAGGTGCCCTTAAAGCTGAACTAGATCTTAAAAGCAGTGCACAGGTGGTTTAAAAAGTAAGCCCCGCCATTGCGCGGTGTAAATGTCAAACAAGTGCCCATCCGCCATGTTTCGAACGCCCGTCCTCACCGTGGAGAATCGCAAGCGCATTATACATGTAGTCCAGGAAAAGTGTGATTTGACCCAGAACAAATTGCAACAGAATTTCTTTTTGCTTTAAATGGTTTAGTATACCCCTCCAAACATCACGTAAAAAGTCCCTTCAAATCCGACCCCTCGAAGTGCCCACAATTGGTATTTATTTGAGATCCTACATTAACTTCTATTACAATGTATATGGACTTCTATTACAAATTCAAGTGTGCATGTACTGCTAACTTTTTCCTCGTCCATTTTAGACCCTATAAATGTATTACCAATAGATAGAAATATGGCACCGTTTAGTCTGATAAGCATGATTAGAACATCATTAAACTCGTATTTGTTGTAAAAATGGCACATTTGTTGATTTTAGGCAAAATATGACGTAATGTGTCATTTCTACAACACAGCGACAACATATAATGTTCAAATCATGCCTATCTGACTAAGAGGTGCCATATTTCTATCTATTGGTAATACATTTATAGCGTCTAAAACGGACGAGAAAAAAGTTAGCAGTACATGCACTCTTGAATTTGTAATAGAAGTCCATACACATTGTAATAGGAGTTAATGTAGGGTCTCAAATAAATACCAGTTATGGGCACTTCGGGGGTCGGATTTGAAGGGACTTTTTATGAGATGTTTCGAGGGGTATACTAAACCATATAAAGCAAAAAGAAATTCTGTTGCAATTTGTTCTAGGTCCCCCTTATTCTCGATAAATATCCTGGGCTATTAGCCGAGTTTCTCAGGTGGCAGCACTGTGATCCGAGTTGAACATGGCGGCTGTGTCACGTATTGATGTGTGTGTTGCCGACTAAAACGCGAAAGATGGAGAGTTTCGGTCGAGGTGAGCGAATTTAAGTAAATTCAAGGATGATCTAGTGATAATTTGCAATAGAACACGCCGAAATATAGGTGCTGAAGGTGTGTTGTTTCTTTGTTTGAAGTGGAAATGTTCGTGTTTCATTGCTCGCAGTGACCAGCTGGTGAAACTTGAACTTTTCCACTTCAAATGTAAAATCGACTACGTAATTCCAATTAAGGAAGCTTTAGATTAATAGACGGTAAACTGGAGGTCATCCTCGGCATAGTCTAAGCGTGTATACCTTTCATCTTCGGTACATTTGCTCCCCGCTTTGGAGTTGATATCTTCAACATTTGTGACACAGCCGCCATGTTCTGACTCGGATCACAGTGCTGCCACCTGAGAAACTCGGCTAATGCGCTGGCGATTCTCCACCTCTCCAAAACCAACAGACTAACAATGCTGGAGCTAACAAAGATTTAATGCACATCTCAAGTACTAAAACTCTTTTGGGTTTGTGGGTAAGTTTCTATCCCACTGACAACAAAAACCCAATTCTTAAGTTCCGCAAATGGTGCGTTTAGAAGATAGAGACGTTTGAATTTTGGGTACTGACTTTATCATTGGAGCAAAATCAGAGAATTATATACAGCGGCTTGGAAACTGATGTACAGCTAACTTTTAAATGGGTGGCTTGGGCCCCTATAAATGTATTGCCAACAGATAGAAACATGGGCACACTGAGACAGAAAAACATATTTTTACGTATTTTATCTTATTGGAACTGATGGTTTTACATCTTTTTCAGAATTTTGGCCCGGCGGCCATTTTAAATTGATAACTTACTGTTTATTGAATTTCTCATCGTATAGCAAATAAAAACAAATAAGAATATGCTAATCTGATTCTATGGACCCATGTTTCTAACTAGTAATACGTGGTCGTGGAAGCTCTGACGACGTGAGTAAATTTCCAACTTTCCGTCGTGAATCTTGAGCAGTTTACTATCGAATCTCGGGTTATATTTAATGGTCACGTGAACGAACGAAAGGCCCCATGCGACGAGCAAGAGAATTGAAAACGCCCTGCAAACACCTCTGACGAAGGCTCAGAACATGATACACGCCAACGAGCCCAGGAGGGCGCCACCTTATTTGTCTTCGAGCTTTCGAGGTGTCAACATCCTCTGGTGAGCGCCTCCTGAACACTTTTTTGAAAGAAAAAAAATTGACCCAGCAGGGAATTGAATTGAACCCGCGCCTTGCTCACTGTTCCACCGTCTTCCCCATTCGGCCACCGAACTTGTTGGAAGACTTCTCATGTTTTCTCTTATTCGTCGTACATCTATGACGAACGCAAATCATGTGTCTGTCAGCTGGCTCGTTGGCCGAGTGGATAGAGTGGTGGATTACAAATCAGAAGGTCGACGGTTCGAATCCCGTCTAAATGATTACAATTTTTTTTCTTTGAGTATTGTGAGAGGTACATGTTGACAGCTTTGTTGCCTAAAGGCAAATAAGGGGGCGCCCTCCTGGCGTCGTGGGGTCTATCATGTTCTGAGCCTTCGTTTGAGGTGTTTGCAGGGCGTTTGCAATTCTCTTCCGCCTCGCATGGAGGCTTTTTGTTCGTTCACGTCAGCTTATATTTAAGGCATATTCTTTTTCTTCAAGTCTCCCAGCGTGCCGACAACGCGTGTATTTACTCAATCTTTGAATAGATTCACCACAATGGTTTTTCTGATGCCCCCAAAACTGCTCCGTGTTCAGGAATCAGCAGTGCATGACGCCATGACCTTGTTTGCCCGCGACGGGCACGGCAACGTAACGGATCTTAAGGTCTCTAGTGAGGTGTCTAGACGTCATGGCCATTCTACTTCACAGAAGTCAATATGATCGATTTTTACGGACCTGAGTCGGACAAAATTCGTGTGCCAATGAACCTTGCTTAAGCAGCGAAAAGGTTATCTGTCGCAAAGTTACTGTGATGACTTTTTATCCATCCTGGCCATCTTCCGACCACTTTTGAAGAACAAGATGACATTGTAAATGTCGTATGGTTCCCGATGTACAGGTGCTTCTTCCGGTACATGAATGGTACATTGATAGAGATCAAGATACGTTGATAGAGATCAGATACAGTGATCGAGATCAGGATACATTGACAGAGATCAGGCATGTCAGGGTACACTGACTGATCGATACGATGAGGCCCATGCCAATAACTCATCCCGTAATTATGGTTCCCGATCACTAAGATCGGGAACCATATTGTTTTTGGTCTTGGTGTCTGTGTGTGTGTGTATCTGTGTGTGCGTGCGTGCGTGCGGGCGTGTGTGTGTGCGCGTGTAGGTGTGTGTGCGTGTGTGGTTGTTTTGGCTACAAATGTAGGACATCTGCCACATTAGACACCAACAGTTTGAGGACTTCAGGTCCTCGCCCACCAATAGACACGGGTCCTCGAACTGCGAACCTTCCAACGTCGTCAAATCATCGCTTGGGATGCTTTGCATCAATTTGAGCAGGGTCCTACTTTTGGATGTTTCAAGTTGGTCTACGGATTCCGGCCTTTTCTCCTTCATTACGAGGACGTGTCTATTTACTCTGAGATACACAGTCATGAGGTGGTGTCCCCCTCTAGTGTCGGTGGTAATGTGTTCTGCGTTCTGATTGGACTGTTTCCCATGAGCGAGTAGTAACAAGCCATGCTATTGGTTTGGGGCCAGGGTATGTGTGTTACGAAGCTTTTATACAAAAGTCGGCTTAACCCTTTGGGGCCGGGATGGAGTTGAAAAATGTACATTTCGTAACATGAATTTCTGATGTCTCTACAAAAATGCGCCTAGCTCACACAATTCGCAACCAAAACTGGTGACAAGGCACTCATTCTGGAGGCAACTAAATGCGCCACGACCTCATGCAGGTTTGCTTCTTCCAAAATGTTTGTGAGAGAAGCAATTCATAGCCGAAGATGCAAGTTGTCAGGA
>NMRB01002150.1:0-64151 GCA_002633025.1 Notospermus geniculatus | reverse complement strand
AAATATCATGAGATTTTGATATATCAAACTTGATAATTTGAAATATCTCTGCCTGTGGTAGAGATAGAGGCATGATATCAGCCATACTTAGGTTATTGATGATGCCCATTTCGATTATGCAACGACCTTGACGATCAGAGGTCAAGGTCAAGGTCAAACTTGATAATTTGAAATATCTCTGCCTGTGGTAGAGATAGAGGTATGATATCAGCCATACTTAGGTTGTTGTTGATGCCGATTTCGATTATGCAACGACCTCAATGATCAGAGGTCAAGGTCGAGGTCAAACTTGGTAACTTGAAATATCTCTGCCTGTGGTAGAGGTTAGGTTAATTCCTTTTTCTGTACCTTTTCACCTAGTACCTTCTTTTACCCAGGACCTTT
The DNA here is from genome assembly GCA_002633025.1 of Notospermus geniculatus. NCBI lineage: Eukaryota > Metazoa > Nemertea > Pilidiophora > Heteronemertea > Lineidae > Notospermus > Notospermus geniculatus. The sequence goes on along the minus strand of NMRB01002150.1, from coordinate 63,767 downwards.
TTAACTGTACCTTTTTACCTAGTACCTTTATTACCTAGTACCTATTACCGGTACCTTTTTATCTGATCTCTATCAACGTGCCTTGATCTCTGTCAATGTACCATTCATGTACCGGTAGAAGCACCTGTACTATCGGGAACCATACGACATTTACAATGTCATCTTGTTGACCTTGACCTTGACCTTGATCTTGATATCTGATGGCTGTAGGACAAAATGAACCCGGACAATTGGTAGTGGACAAAATGTACCTAGGACAAAAGGTACCCGGACAAATGGTACCTTTTGTCCGGTACATTTTGTCCTAGGTCCGTTTTGTCCGGGTACGTTTTGTCCTGTCACCATATCTGATCATCAAGGTCACTGCATAATCGAAATGGGCATTCTCAATAACCCAAGTATGTCTGATATCATGCCTCTACCTCTACCGCAGGCATAGATATTTCAGATTATCAAGTTTGACCTGTACCTTGACATTGACCTCTGATTATCGAAGTCGTTGCATAATCGAAATCAATCGGCATCATCAATAACCTAAGTATAGGTGATATCATGCCTCTATCTCTACCACAGGCAGAGATATTTCAAATTATCAAGTTTGACCTTGACCTCTGATCATCAAGGTCGTTGCATAATCGAAATGGGCATCGTCCAGTCCTTGGATAAAGCACGCATGAACTAAGACTTGTTTCATGTTGCTCAGTTGACAATATGGCAAGTTTTCTCAAAATATCAAATTTGTCATATCGATATCACCATGACCCCAACATCTCAGATCAAAAGAAATCAGTCCATTGGATTCCTAGGGTATGAAAACCTTAGGGTAGAACTTGTTTCTGTTGCTCTAGGTGCTAAAGGAGCCGTGACGGACAAAATATCAAGTCTGATATGTTGATTACATCATGATGGAGGCATCTGATGTTGAAAATGATTAGCTCATTGGATCGCCCAGGTTGACAAACCTAGGGGTAGGATGTGTTACCAGAGCTGTAGCTGTTGAAGGAGATAAGATATGGAGGCGTGAAAGACCAGACAGACAGACAGACAGACAGACACACAGACACCATGACCAAAAACAATATGGTTCCCCGATCTTAGTGATCGGGAACCATAAAAAATCTTCCTTGCTTAACTCTGATAACTTCGGCAGTAAGACGCATTGCCCTTTACCGACTGCGCCAGGCCGGACACGGAACGCGGTTGTTGCATTGGCTGTAAATTGTAATAAAGAAACCCAATCTCGACTCGAGGAAGCCTAGACTAGTACCTGGTCCTACCGATGGTGTCGCTTTTGAATTTGCTGAATGGTAGGACCAGTCGTGGCCGCCATTATCCCCGCAATCCAGGGGAAAAATTAACCAATGGGAAGGCGTACATCGAGGAGCACGTGTGTTTGCAGTTTATTGTAAACATCATACGTGCCCTCGCTTCAACCATCATTTGGAAGAATTGACGATCAACCAGGAGGTTTTATCTTGTACAGTCTAAATGGATATTATAATCGAAACACACGTGGATGAACGGATGATGCAGGTAAGTTTTTAAGGCCCGAACAATCGCAAATTTAGACATTAATCGAGCTCTATTCCTCTGTACATTTTTGTACAGAGTGATGTATGGGGAAAACTGACTCGATCAAACATTCGCTTTCAACCCCTAACATGCCTAAACCACGTTTTTATCTGTTATTATAGAAGTTAATAATCTATGAGGGCTAACATATGTCGATTCAGTTGTTGATATGCACAGAAAACCCTTATTTCGGTGTGTTTTGTGGGGAATCAATGACGCCAATAGTAGTTCTGATTTCTGCCACATGCGCCACCCCTGACCAATCACATTTGAGAACGGCATGGCCACTACCCGTCCTAACATTTGTTAATTTCATAACGTAAACGAGTTAGGACGGGCTTCCAGTCTAGAGGAAGCCAGGAATGTAAGAATTCACACAATGTTCTGTATGGATGATTGCGTCGAGGTCGGATTACAAAGGCCTTGAATGCAAAATGGCGATTTCGTAGTCAGAGAAGGACACCCGTTTGTATATTTTTGTTTTGATGCCAACATTGATGCCTCATGTAGTGCCGTGCACAATGTTCGTGTACTTGCATTGGAGGCCATGATGCAACTCCTTCACCGGTTGGATTCGGAATACGCTGGCGCCACAACGGACATTGGAAGTCTATTGGGTTTGGAGAGGCATTCAAACCACGGTGGACGGGCGTTCGAAACATGGCGGATTGGCACTTGTTTGACATTTACACGGCTTAAAAACCTCCCGTGCGCTACTTTTAACGATCTAGTTCAGCTTTAAATATGGGCAGGCAAGATAAAATAAATATCCACACCGGCCGTAGCGATATCAAACGTTTGGTAAATATGTAATAAAATTTCAATTTGACGAATCGACCTAAAGTACGTTTAAATCATCTGGACTCCGATGGGCGTATGTCAGTGAAACCCCCAGTAAACGGAAAACAAAGAATTTACGGTTTTCTCTGTACGTTTCAACGCACATTGTTTTCTAACCAGCTAGTGCGGTATGGCATGTTCTCCTGTAGGATTTTTTTGCTAGAGTTGATTTTTTTACTGTTTTGGTTTCAGTGAGGTTCCAACTGCACAAAAATGATGAGGTACAAATTTTCTGACCCTTCCCTCACTTTCTGGGGGACACCAATGGATGCAACGAATGAGCTTTGTACAGGAGAATGGAGTCGATGTACTACCAACAGATAGTAACGTGGTGTCTCGGAACCGAACAGGCATATTCTTAATTGTTTTTAGTCGTTATGATGATGATAATTTGAAGCCAAATAACCCTTTAGGGTCTTAAGCTTATAATTTCTACTCATGTCACGCGTGCTGCGCAGGGTGGTATGCGGACACTAAATAACAGTTCGCACAGATACACAATGTTCACTATAAATCCTAGTAGTAGCAATCCACAAGAATATTGAACATCTCCACTGTGTTCCGTTCCTTCCATAAATCCTTGGCCTTCATCCATAACCAATCACACATACTGTCAATATAAAAATATACACAGTTCAATTAGTACAGTGTCACCCCTGGTCCCATGCTGAAGTAATATACAATATACCGCACATATACAAGTGCAACTACACAGCTAGTAGAAGAGTGAGAACATAAGAATAAACAAATAATAAGGCATGATAAACACAAATCATTTGCAAGGTGCAAGGCTAAACAAAAAGCTGCTGTTGCATAGAGGAAGCGAGACAGGGACACTAAGAAGCAGCAATAAAGTTATCCTCGATAGTTGTAGACAGTGTCCAAATTGGACCAATGCTTGTCCAAGGCAGATTTAAACGAATTTAATGTAGGTGAAGACACAACATGATTCGGAAGCGAATTCCAGTCATTAATTGATCGTATAGCAAAGAACTTTCCCCTAACCATGTTATTCCACCTGTGTTTGTAAACCTTGAACTGATGCCCACGTGTCACTGTTGGATGTGCCTCTAACTGGAAGCTGTTATAGGAGCCCGGATATAAAATAACGCAAAATGAGTCAAAATGCATAAAACATCATTTCCCAGTTACGTAAACTGCTTAAAAACGCCACAGAATAGGCTTATTTGATTCCGAGGCACCATATTTCTATCTGCTGGTAATTCATTTATGGGGTGTAAATCCAACCGTTCAAAAGTTATCTGTACATCTGTCCCATTCTCCTGTACAAAGCTCACTTGTTGCGTCCATTGATGTCCAATGATAAAGTCTGTTCGCAAAAATGAAGAACACCCTACAAAGAGGGTAGTGGTCAGAAAAGTTGCACTCCATCAATTTCTGATAGTTTGGACCCTAAAGAACCCACAACAGCAAAAGAATCAACTTTAGCACAAAAATCCTACGGGACCTGCTTTGTTGACACACCGTACCGCACTAAGCTGAAACTTGGTTCGAAATAGAACATGCAACTAGGCTATAGGCCTTGATTGGAATTTGGACATGCAGGCAGGTGTGCGATTGGCTGGAAGTGTCCTGTCAATAAAACGCTTTTCAATAGCCAGACTTCACCAACAATACCAATGTTTGCCTGACAACCAAAGGGTTCTTCCATCGGGGTCCAGATGATTTAAACGTACTTGGTGTTTCCATCCTAGATTGTCTGTGATCCCATCCACGGCCATGTCGAGCTCCATCCTCTCCTGGTGGAGGTGATGGACACACGAGAGTTCCAGCGTTTACGATTCATAAAGCAATTAGGGGGAGGTTATTTCGTCTACCCTGGTGCTTCCCACAACAGATTCGAACACAGTATCGGGTGAGTTTTTTGGTTCACTAGAGTGACCATTATTATCATCCTTGATTTTCTTTCACGGTTTATGTTCGCGGATTTTCTCAGTCATGGTACAACCTTTCGAGCTGAAATTTGGAGGGGATGATGGACATGTCAATGGTTTCCGATGAGCCGTTCACGACTCTAAGAGCTAGTTGACTGTGACCTTGACCTCTGACCTTGAGAAAGCTTGCGTAACTGGAACAGGGGTCCTTGATTAAACCTATAGGGGATGGCTAATGCATGCTTCTTTTTAGTTTCTCCGGAAAATCTGAGCAGATTTGCATTTTAGAACTGTTTGACCATGACAGCGACGGTGCACCCTATGCCCGACGATGTCGATTTTTGTTGTGCTGTACATGTATCTTCTAATATGGCCGCCAGGTAGTCATCTTGGATTGTGCACTCTGCTCCATAACTTGACAACTGCTTCGTCAGTCACCTTCATATGTCAGCTGAGCGTATCGACAAGTCACGGTGGCACATAGAAACTTGCTGTATACTCTTAACTTGACATAAATTAGTGCGCGCGCTGTACTATGGGTAAAAATGACGACATCACTATGCGCAGAACATCTCACTTCGTGATCAGAATCTCAAATATCAACTTGGGGATTCCCCAAACACATGCGCAGTTGATTCCAGTTTGTGTGCACTTCCTGATTCTTGAAAAGCAGCCGTCACCGCATCAAAATCCATCAACATCGGGCGAATTTTTGCGATTTTTCTTCCGTGAGCTTCGATATTGACGAATACAATTTTCCACCTGGTCGGTGATATAATGATTTCCACGGAATTTTGTTGCCAAAGCCAAAATTTTCCCAAGAAGCTGGATATCTCAGGTTCTCAACCATATGAAACGAACCGAGTAAAGCCCCGTTTACACAGAGCACGGTTTGCGGTCCGGCATCCGGCATACGGTTACGGCCTCCGGAACGGGAATGCGGCTTGTCGTTCCAACAGGATACGGTGAACGGGCACGGTTTTCTCGACGGCAGCGAATCGTGATAATCTCCTTCTTCACGTGGTATTAAAAACAGTCCGCTGATTGGTCCAGGACCGTCCGGCGTTGCGGCGACCGTACAGGAATTGCTCTGGAGGCATTCAATGCGGCGCGGCGTCCGGGCACAAGTTGCGGTACAAAATGTTTTACCTGACTGCGCATGCGTCATACATTATCTTAGGAGGCGCAAGGTCTATGTGCATTGAGTTATAATGTGCGTGGGCGACTTGTTCAACTGTAGTTTGATTACTCTAAATTCCCACTTACCTGTCCCACTCCTGAACTCGGAAAAAATGACTAAGTCCGAAGTTGAAGATAATAGCGTGGGGGTATGGTGAGAAACAATAATGACCTCTCCACTTTATTGTCCCACGAGCTGAAGCCTAGCGAAGAATGACCGCGTGCGATAACAATTTGAATGGGGTGATGGCTGACATGACTTGCCGGTAAGTGACATAACAATGTAATACAAGTTGGACACTGTGAATGTTGATCTTCTATTCAAATTTTATTATTATCAGGCAATTGGATTGGATTGGATCAGATTTTACGCCGACTATGATCAGTTTCAATGTGTGTGCACATTCAAGCCTTGGAAACCTGCGATCAGTTTCATGCGCTTGACGATCCGCGAGCAAGTATGAATTGGCCCTTATACTGACAAGGGAGCCGTATTCTTACAATTAAACCCTTGATCACACTGGCGGCGCNAATGGGACAGGTAAGTGGGAATTTAGAGTATGTGTGCCTTCGCACGAATTTTACAGAACGCTCGGCATGCCTCAAATAGTAAGAACATGTCTTCAAAACAGACATACATGTAAATACAGTCGAACCCGTTATAACGATTCTTATTAAAAATGCTCATTTACAACGAAATGGTTTAACGAAAATCCGGTTATTACAAATGGAACTCCATGACCCCAAATCAAAATTCTAATGCATTTTTATTCGGATATAACGATGCCAACAAAACGTTTGAGGTGCGAAGATTCCGACAGTGTAGAGCAGATGTCGCATCAGCGGGAGTGCAGCCACAAACGTAACAGCCACCCTCACAACTGATCTGGGTTGTATTTAGCTGCTTTCTTTACCGGGAACGAGCCACAGAAAACGGTCCAAAAACGATTTTATTTAGTTGTAAGCACAGCAGTACTCAAAATCGGGAATTGCGAATTAACGAAACTCGGAAATAACGAAACAAAATTCCAGTCCCCTGAGATTCGTTATAACGGGGTTCGACTGTAATAGGCACACCGATTATTTGCATTTTCAGTGTTTGTCATTTAGCTGGTGAGTGGACGAGACGTATACAGAACAACCAGCCTGAGTTGAATATTGATGAGCGGGATGTTCTCTGTGTACAGATGGCTGGACTCTGCCACGATCTTGGTAGGTAAATCAGGAATATTTATAGTCAATGGACAGCCATGATAGCCTAAGCGTAGTCCGACGTCTTTATGCGAAGTCGCGACTTTTCGCAATGAACAAGATGCATCTTAAGTACCTTGCAGGATTATGCCTTCTGGTACAATGTAAAAAATGTTATGCTATATCTTGTATACTCATGGAAAAATGTAAATGGACAGCAGTTTGTCTTGAATATCTCCAAACCAATGCAATGTAGGAGGCTGGGCCTAAGATACTCTAACCTCTTCGATGTAAAACCGGTGTGATAGAATCTAATGCCCCCACCCTCCTGATGTCCCCTGCGTTGTTTGTCACAAGATAAAGGGTCTTGGTCTCTCCAGAGTCCAATTAAACGGTGCCGCTTAATCCATAAATAAATATATTGTTAGGGACATCACATATCGAGGAACGTTAGATTCTTTACACCGGTTTTACATCGAAGAGGTTAGAGTATGTGATAGCAAGCATTACATTTACATCGCTTAGGCTCCACCGACCATTGGACCCCAAAACTGTACACAGTGCCGAATTTCTACGCAATATCGACACTGTCATCGATCGGCGTCCGCCATTTTGATTTTTCCGGCCGCGGATGGATATGTGATCAGGCCTCGCATATCACAACCATGATTCTCCGCGAAAATCAGAACCTTACGCGTAAACAACTACATTCACGCCTAAACTTCTCCCTGCAATCAATGTGTCACAATTTCGAAATGAATAGTAATAAATATAGATTTCCCTGAACTTTATGAAGTGGAATAAGTGTATAACGTCTGGGAGATGTTTGGTCACGTGGGTATTAAAACAAAATGCACGCGGCCGTGGAGTACTTTGGTCTCAGAATGACTGAAAAACCTCGAGATATCTTGCCACAAAATGATTATGCTTTACAAATATTTTTATTGTGTCTTGCATCTAAGCCTCATTTTGACCTAGGCAGGCCTATTTAAACCGTGCACTAGATCTACTGCGCATGGCGGCGCTTGTTTATTGAGTGTACGGGGCCGACCGCTTCACAGTAGTAAGGAATTCTTATGCACTTCTTTTCAACATGGCGATGGCTGATCGATACTAGAGGGTGTTATTTGTAACGCCCTCTAGTGTCAAGAATGATTGGACCCCTGTGAAACGCGTTTCAGAGGGGTCCGATTTGGAGAGCTGAGATGTTGACTTTGCGTAATCATGTGTAATCCTATTGTTTTCCTTGTCTGCCTTATTTATAACAAAATGGAAAAGAGGCTGTTGCCTTGCCGGAATGTTATGCAGTTGAACAGAGAATTCTTTGTTATATCAAAAAACTGCTTGAAATGTTCAAATCCGATGAAAATTAACGATTTTACAATGCTAAATGTGTAGCATGTTTGGGCCGTAACCATTATGCATTCCCCTTGCCTTGATACACATGACTGCTTAATCTGCAGAGGATTGGAATGGCTCACTTATAACCAGAGGGGTGCAAGGTGCAATTAGGTCAGTGGCTCAGATTCACCAGCTGATGTAAGATTATGTAAAATTAGTCAACGTGGGAAGGTGTATTCTGCAGCATATTCTCTAAGACCCTGTTTACCAAATGAGTTTTCCTGCATGGCTATCTGATGATATCAAAGTCCAGAAAATCCGGTGAAATCTACCTTTGATGAAGGAATTTTGTAAAGTCATGTTTTTCGCTACTTTTTTATTTGCAAGTTTTCACTGAAAATTGTTATAGCAGTGTGTTCCTCTCATCGAGAGCTTTCATATCATATCTTAAAATTTCAATCATTTTAATTAGAAAGGTGGCTTTCGGCCACTTTTATCTAAATTATTCTGCACTTGCCGGAGACGCCTTTGAAACAGCCCGGGGAAACAGCCCTCTCCGACCTACTATGGGCTGTGTTGTCATTTCTACTTCACAATGAATGAGCAAAACCAAGTCAACATGGAAGGTAGGGGTCATAGGGTCAATAGCCGTGGTTACACTACATAAAATCCCCGGGGTTTTGCGGTCACACCTATGAATTGCCGGGCTTCAAGAAACCCGTGTCTGAAAAACGCGGGTTTTTGAGACACGGCAATCTCGCCGTGCTTTTCGAAATCCCCGTGTGTTCGTTAGTTCTTCGCACGGCGACAGATGGCGCAGCCATTAAGTGACGTCGTTTTTGCGCCTCCGACAATGTGTGCCAATTCAGAAATGACCGAAGAGTCAAAGTTTGCAGCGCAACTGTCGCCGGGCTACTTAACTACAGTGTAGTAGTGTGACCTCTCGCCGGGATTTTCGTACACACAGATTTGACACGGGTCTGGAAAAACATGGGTATTTTTATGTAGTGTAACCACGGCTAATGTCTTACAAAGGATCAATTTTTAACACACTCCATTTGTGACAATCCATTGGGTAACTGGTGGATGACTAACTTTAAACATAAGCTAAGGTTACACCTGTTGAAAATACCCGTGTTTTTCCAGACCCGTGTCAAACCCAAGCGTACGAAAAGCCCGGCGAGAGGTCACACTACTATATTGTAGTTACACAGCGGGCCAGGTCGGTAGTATCCATTCTATGGACCGTGTCCAAATGGACTGAGTAACTTGGACTGAGTGCCAAAAAAGATATAAACAATATGTTATCACCTAAATTGGTAAGAAATGGTTATCTTCAATATGTAGAACGTGAAAAGAGTTAAGAAAAACAAAACTATAAAATTTTGTTCGTCGCTAAGCCGACCGGAAATCCCCAAGTTACATCGGAACCTAATAGCGCTCCGCACTCAGTCTATAAATAGTAACAAAACTTGACGACGTTACGTCATAGCACGACTTTCGAGGTAGCGATTCACGGAATGCGATGCTGGGAATTTTGCAACCTCGTTCCAAAGCTTGCGCCTATATACAGGGGAAACAGGCCGTGCATGCAGACAGAAGATATCTGATCCAATGCCGCCATCTGCACTCGAATTGGGCTACCTCGTCCCCACGATATTTCCTGGAAGTACCGATACCCAGAAGTGTTGATTCTAAAATGCAGAATGTAAGTGGAACGTAACTCACTAACTCGTTTTTTTCTGCTTATTAGTGAGCTTTCGCAAGCGCCCGGTTAGGCCATACGACAACGTTTATCTATTGTTTGGGTATACCCACACAATAGATAAACGTCGTCGTAGGGCCTAACCGGGCGCTTGCGAAAGCTCACTATTCTGTTGCTTTCGTACGCTTTTGCTTGAGAAAAATAAGGGGGAGTACTATCTTATCAGTACCTAGGCAGTATTCTTTCATATTGTCTACAAAACGGCTTGTTTCTTGCATTTTTCACATTTTGGCACTCGGTCCAAGTTACTCAGTCCATTTGGACTCAGTCCATAGAATGGATACTACCGGCCAGGTCGGCCGATTTCCTTGCACATGACGTAACGTCAGAGTTCACAACAGCGTACCAGTGGCGCTCTAAAACGCCGTGACGTTGTTGGCTGCATGCCCCTTGACTTCGGGTATCGACTTTTGACCCTTCATCTATTTTTTACATCGTTTAGTGTATGAGTGCAGGATTTACAGGACATACCCCTAATTCGATCGTATGTTCTTCGATTTTTGCTTTTCGCCCGTATGTGGCAGTAACTCCACTCTGAAGTCGGTATCTATGGTAAATTTTCTAGCTCCCCGGTGCATATTTCTGGCAAGAAAGTCACTTAAATTGGAGGGGAAAACGCCAAATCTTTCGAAAGTAACCAAATCCACGGCTGCAGACCCGTCATGCTTGTGTGATGGTCAGTAGAAAATAGGTTACCAATAAGCCGGTAGCCGGCGGCAGCAGCAGAGGAAAGGTTGATTAAATTGCTATTAGCTGTGCCCCGTGGAGGCGCGAGGCGTCAGTTCGTGAAACTAAATCGCGTCATGACGCGGCGTCAGCTCCGTTCTGTCTGCTGTGTTAAGTTGCCCGGCGACAGGTGCGCTGCATACACTGACTCTTCGGTCATTTCTGTATTGGCACACATTGTTGGAGGCGCGAAAACGACGTAAATTTATGGCTGCGCCATCTGTTGCCGCGCTAAGAACTAACGAAAACACGGGGATTTCGAAAAGCACGGCGAGCTTGCCGTGTTTCAAAAACCCGTATTTTTCAGACACGGGTTTCTTGAAGCCCAGCAATTCATAGGTGTAACCGCAAAAGACCCGGGGATTTTATGTAGTGTAACCACAGCTATAATTGATGTAAACTGACGTTATTTGAATAGTGTAAAAAATTGTCCTATCAACTGATGAGTGCAGGCCTATTACCACAGGCACATGTTAACACATATAAAGCGATTCAATGGCCATTTATTCTTATCTGTTCAACAGGCCAATGACAGAAAGGGAATGTGTCAAAGGTGTCTCTGGCATGTGCAGAACAATTTGGATAAGAGTTGTCTAAAACCACCTTTCTAATTAAAATATTTGAAAATTTAAGATATGATATGAAAGCTCCCGATGAGAGGAACACACTCCTATAACAGTTTTCAGTGAAAACCTGTAAATAAAAAAGTAGCGAAAAACATGACTTTACAAAATTCCTTCTATCATAGGTGGATTTCATCGGATTTTCTGGACTTTGATATCATCAGATAACCAGGAAAATTTGCTATCACATATGTTAAGCCCAGCCTCCTACATTGCATTGGTTTGGAGATATTCAAGAAAAACTGCTGTCCATTTACTTTTTTTCCATGAGTGTACATGATTGCATGTAATGAATTCATCGTCACCATCGGTATCATCTGGATCGTCCTCTGAAACTATGAATAGTCAGTCAATTAGCCTTTCTTTCTCGTTGTAGGCCATGGTCCATTTTCTCATATGTATGATGGCAAGTTTATCGAGCTGGCCAGACCAGGATATAAATGGAAGGTAAAACACTGCGTTAGAAAAATGCTTCTATTCTTCGTGGTCTATACGCCCTTTTACACGGTGCGGGTTCGAGGAAACCTACATCCAACCTCCTCGGGCGGGTTCAGTTCAGGATGGATTGATCGCTTTTACACGGTGCGGGTTCGGTTACTGGCCTCGAGCTAGTTCGAGGTCGGTCCGTTCGAATACGTGTTACTAGATGGCCTGTATCAACATTTACAGTTAAGTACAAAATATCCCGGAAATAATCATTAAAAATCGACAAACTATGCTTCTAACAACATGAGCAGTGCTTGAGAAATCTCGCGCGTGATTTCTTCACAGGTAACTAAAGGCCTGTCTACACGATCATACATTTGTTCAAAACATCATCATACATTTGTATGATGATGTTCATGGACAGATATTTGATTGTGTAGGCTGTTTTCCCAACAAACTTGAACAGCAACCAACATGTATGATGATGTTCAAATTTGTGTGATGATGTTCATGGACAAATGTATGATCGTGTGGACTGTTTTCCCAACAAACTTGAACATGTATGATGATGTTCAAATTTTTAGCTGCATGTTTCATCTTGCCAATGCAAAACATCCCAAAAAAAAATGTGTGATGATGTTCAGGCACAAATGTATGATCGTGTGGACGGTTTTCCCAACAAACTTGAACATCATCCAACATTATCCTTTCTCCATCATACTTCATCATACAATGTCCATGAATGTTGGACTGTAGATCGAAATCCACAACAAACTTGAACATCATCACACAAGTCTATGACGCTGTTTTGAACAATGTATGATGATGTTCAAAATTTTAGCTGCATTGTCACAAGACAGAAATCGACAAACAAGCTTGGACATCATCATACAAATGTATGATGATGTTTTGAACAAATGTATGATCGTGTAGACAGACCTTTACAGCAAGTGCGTGAGTGATGTCACTCGGATAGCGTGCTCAGTCCCGCACGACGCCGGCGGAGGTCGGTTCGCTTTTACACGAGAGAATAACCGTCTTGCACCTACCTCCACCTTCCCGAGACTCACACGGCGAACTAAACTGGCCTGAGAAAGGTGGAGGTTTCGCTTTTACACGGGGAAAAATAACCGAACCCTCCTCGATCCAGTCTCGATCCGGAACGCACCCGCACCGTGTAAAAAGGCCTTATAAGTAACAAGGGACTTTACTTCATTATCGTTCAAAAGACCTTGGTGCAATATAAATTGCATTGAATGCATGAATTATGCCTCAGTTGGCCTATATCCCTCCCCTGGTGGGGGAATCTGGAACCAACCTGGTAAGACTGGACCAACCCACATAAAGCCAGTGTTGACAGCACAGACTGGACTGATACCATGACGAAACCTTAGGTGAAATAATCGCCGCCATCATTTTCATCGCTTGAGAAGTTAATCACACTATGACCTAGCGTGTTGAACCCTTCACCAGGTAAAGTAGGCTACAATGAGTAAACTCATTCTTTTATGTGTGGCAACAGTCTCAATGCCTAATTGACAACTTAAATTATTCAAATCATGTATATACATGTAGATAGATTTGAACATGCCTAAATTGCCTAAAGGTCAAAGGTTACTTCGGCCACCGCGAGAAAGAAAACCTAATGCACACAGTGACGTTTTGAAGGAGCACGGCATGTGAACGCTTATCGGTATTTTGACTGCCGAAGTGGAAGTAGAGGGGGAGCCACCAAGCCGGACCAATACGAACTACATGTGGAAACTAGGAGTTGAACTCTTGTCAGGACTCATTGAATTTGGGGGTGTCACATTCCCATTGTATTTCATAGGAATGTAAGATGTAGGATTTGAGACGTGTCACATTCCATAGGCTATTGTGTTATTGTGTTCACTGGTTTTATTCACATGTTGTGCAGAGCTCTGTGTGTTATTCCTGTTCCTGAATAAAGTCACTTTGTTGGTAGACGTCGAGGTGTTGGCTTCTGTGTGTGCTCTCCTCCGGCCTGGTCCGAGTTTTCCAAGTTGGTGCCGTGACCAGCGAGCAAAATGGGAGACGTGAAGACATGGAAGGACGAAAGGAAGTACAAACGACGTCTTTTTATGACAAACGCCAACAAAGTCACCAAAATCATCGACAACCCATCTCCTTCGACGGAAAAAAACGAGGAAGTTCAAGCCATGTTAGTCGTGATGGAAAGTACGTTTCAAGACCTGTCGTCCCTGGATATGAAGATATCGTTGGGAATCGGTGAGAGAGATGGGGAAGCCGCAGGTAATGAAGAATCGAGATTTCGAGATTTCGATGAAAAAACAGTTAAAGATCACCCGAGCCAAAAATTTCGTATCTAGCCAGAAAACATCGAAGACTAGTACGGTTGAATCGAGTAAACCTGCAGGTGGATCGAAATTGCCTAATCTCACGCTGCCGAAATTCGACGGAACCTTAACAGACTGGTTATCTTTTTGGGAACGTTTCCAAGTTGAAGTGGATAAACGTTCAGACATTTCGGAGATAAACAAGTTCGATTACCTGTATGGTTTACTGGAGGGAGAAGCTCTGAATGCCGTGAAATCGCTCATCCCGTCGTCGGTTAATTACAAGATGCTCAAAGACACTTTGACCGATAATTTCGGGAAACCTCGAAAAATTGTGCGGGCCCATGTTCTACGAATGTTGCATCTCCCAAAACCTGAACTGTCTGGTTCCAGTTTGCGGAAATTCTACAACCAAGCCATGACAGACATGAGGAGCCTCAGCGCTCTCAAGGTGCATGTCAACCAAAGTGCTGCCATCGTTGTAACAATTGTAGAGGAAAAGCTTCCCCCACGTGTTAGAGGGAACATAGCGGAAACGGACACGGCAGATGAGTTCAACTTAGATACATTTCTGACAGCATTCAAAAAGCAGGTTGAACGATATGAAGAGGAAAGTCTAAGGTGAATTTAGATAAAGATCGACCAAAACCGGTTATTGAATCTTGTGAAGAAGTTCCGGAGATTGAGTCTTCACCAATGGCTACAGTGGGTGCATTCGCCGGACTGACAAGCCAGTGTGCGATATGTGGCTCAACGCAACATATTGCAACCGGATGCAAACTGTCTGCTAAGCAGAAGAAGGACTTGATCAAGGCGAAACGACTTTGCATTTTATGTTTGAGATCGGGCCACTTCTATCGTTCGTGTGAAGAGACGAAGCACTGCGTCAAGTGCAAAGGATTACATCATACCGCAGTACACGGCATAGTCTTGAAGCGTAGTCCAGGTCACGGTAAAAGTCGTAAAAGAAACGGAGATCCAGCGGCTAAAGATGTCACGTCACCGGAGAAACCGTCACTGTCAGTATATGTATATTGGGGGGATCCAGATGGAAAACTAGAAAATTGCTGCTGCAGCGGCCAAAACACTAAAATTTAAGCATTTTCCCTTGAAAAGTGTTATTTTTTCAGGTGCCAAAAAACCATGAAAAGTACCTAAAAAGTAGCAAAATCACACTGCCGCTACCCAAAAACATTCACAGCTTCCATCTGGATCCCCCCAATATACATATACTGTAGATTCCTACTGAATAAATGGCCGTGCCGGAAGTTTACTGTGTTAAATGTAGAAAATTCACCTCAAATAAGGGGAAAGCAACTATTCATAAATTACCTGGTGGTAGAAAATATTTGTTAGTGAAATGTGCTATATGTGGGAGTAAGAAAGCAAAGTTTATTTAGTAAATAAACGGATAAGGAGAAGTATCTTAGAGAGTTGTATTTCAATCCTAAAAGTTCAGTTGCTTACTCAAGCATTGCTCAAATTTGGAAGAAAGTAAAAACTGACAAAAAAGCTATAAAATACAAAGAGTTAAAAGAGTTTCTTGAGAATTTACCAACTTATCAATTACATAAACCAATTACCACAAAGTTTCTTTACAGAAAAACTATGGTTTCTTACATTGATCAACAATGGCAAGCTGATTTAGTTGATATGAAGTCTAGAACTGAAAAAGGTTACAATTACATTCTAACAGTTATAGATTTGTTCAGCAGATATGCTTGGGCTTTGCCATTAAAAAGTAAGAGGGGTGAAGAGGTAAGAGAATTGTTTGAAGATATTTTCAAGGAAGCGGCGCAGCCTGAACCAGAAAAAATACAGTTCGACGATGGTAAGGAATTTTACAATAAACATTTAAAAGACCTATTAGAGAAAAATGATATAGAATGGTTTTCTTCTTTTTCGGATAAAAAAGCTGCAGTTGTAGAGAGGTTTAACAGAACTTTAAAAACTAGGATGTGGAAATATTTTACTGCAAACGAGACAAACAAGTGGGTAAATATTTTACCGGATTTAGTTAAAGGTTACAATAATACATTTCACTCATCAATTGGAATGAAACCTATAGACGCAAGAAAAGAAGAAAATGAAGGAGCAGTTTGGTTCAATTTATACGGAGCATTTTTAATGCATGATTTCGGTTTACCAAAATTTAAGATTGGGGATAGTGTAAGAATTACTAAATACAAAACTATTTTTGCAAAAGGTTATATTCCTAACTTTACTGAAGAAGTGTTTAAAATCAAACAGATTATTTACTCAAAACCATTTGTTTACCAACTTGAGGATTATCAAGGTGAAATTATTGATGGTTACTTTTATCAAGAAGAATTAAGTTATGTATCAAATCCTGAACAATTAGAGTACAAAATCGAGAAAATTCTAAGGTATAAAACGATTAAAGGAAAAAAGTATGGATTAGTAAAATGGAAAGGTTATAGTGATAAATTTAATGAATGGTTACCAGTTTCTGATATAAAGTTGATTTAACAAATTTTTTACTATATAAATGAACGCTGAAAAAGTGTATTGTGAAGTATGCAAAACAAGTGTGTCACGTACAAATTTTGCAAGGCATAGAAAATCAAACAAGCATCTTCAAAATCTGAAGCCAAAGGAAGAAGCCGCCGAATTATTTGCCGAACTACCAAAATATTTCAAAGAACCAGCTTTGCCACCACCACGGAAAAAGAGTCGTTTAGAATTTAAACATCCTATTATGAAAGCCGAACAAGGTTCAAATCTTACAGGCAAAGCTGAACTTAAAGTTATCAAAAAATTTGGAAAAAATGGTAATTATGTTTCAATGCAATTAAGATATGATAAAAAAGCAAAAGATGTAAGAGAATATCAAGATAGAATTATTGACCTCTTAACAAATGTTAAAAATAAACGTTTTAAAATAAGTTTATCGTGTAAAGTTAAGTTTTTTAAAGAAAATATTAAGGTTACTCATAGTATTCAATCACCATTTGAAGCCATTATCTCTAAACAACAAGGCCAGGAAATGCTAAATAAATCATTAGATTACATAAAACTGCAAATTGATGAGATATTTTAATGGAAGTGGTTTATCGTTAAACCAAATAAATTACATGGATATTTGGGTTGTTGGAATGAAAGAATCAAAAGGTGGTCACTTTGTTCAATTACCTTTCAAAACTAAAGCAGTTATAAATGTAAAAACTGAGGATGAGAAATGTTTTTTATGGTCCTTATTAGCAGCTAAATATCCACCTAAAGATAATGTAAGTAGTATATATTCCTATAAAAAATATGAACACACAATTAAAATTGATGACTTTCCGGTTTTGATAAAAGATATACCAAAAATTGAGAAAGATAATAATCTAAAGATCAATGTATTTGGTTTAGTAGACCCCAAATATAAAACAACTAATATCCTATATTACAGCCTTGAACCATTATATCTTTCAAAGAACTTCGATGATGATGATGTTATTGATATCTTATACTACGAGGAGCATTATATGTATTTGAAAAATATTAACCTCTTCTTAAGAACAGATCAGAAACATGAAAAACATTTATGCAGACGATGTATGAACGCTTTTTGTAGAATTGAAACATTAATAGAGCATAAAAAGAAATGTGGCGAACATGATTATTGCGAAGTAAAAATGCCAACTGGAAAATATACAACTCTGAAATTTAAAAACTATCACTTTAAGAACAGAGTACCTTTCGTTATTTATGCAGATTTTGAAAGTATAAATATTCCACCTCTAAACGGCGATGAATCACGAAGTGTCACAGAAGGTGAATTAAAAACAACAAAACTAAAATCACAAATTGCAGCTGCAGTTGGTTGTTATGTACATTCCGATTATGCAAATTTATATCATAGCAATTATTTATGTTATAGAGGTCCAGATGTTGTTGAAGTATTCTGCAATTGGTTAATAAATATGGAAAATTTTTTCAGTCAACTTCTAAAAACAAACATTGAAATGGTTGTGCCGTCGTTAACCCCAGAAGAGGAAGAAGGTGAATGTTACTATTGTAAGGAAAATCTTTATGCTGATAAAGTTAGAGACCATGATCATTATAATGGAAAATACAGAGGTGCCGCTCATAATCAATGCAACTTAAGAGCTAGAAATATAAACTTTGCTCCAGTTTTCTTTCATAATCTAAGCAACTACGATGCGCATTTATTCGTTAAAGAACTCACCAAGAAAACCGACAAAGAAGTAAAAGTATTAGCTAAAACAGCAGAATGTTATATTTCGTTTCAATTCGGTTGTTTGAGATTTTTAGACTCATACAGATTTTTACAAGGTAGTTTAGATAATTGCACAAAATCTATGATTGATGAGGACTTTAAGATAACCAGATTCCATTACCCAAATGAAGAAGATTTTAAGTTGTTAAGGAAAAAAGGATCTGTTCCATATTCATTTTATACATCCTTTGAAAGTTATAATGAAACAGGCTTAACTCCTGAGATGTTTTATGATGACCTTAAAAATGAAATGCAACCAATTTCGACTTATGAAAGTGCTAAAGAAACATGGGATCACTTCAAATTTAAAGATCGTGGAGAATTTATAGATTTGTACTTAAAATCAGATGTGTTACTATTAGCAGATTTATTTGAGAGGTTTAGAGCCGTTAATCTAAAATACTTTGAAATTGACCCCTGTCATTGTTATTCATGTCCTGGTTTAACTTGGCAAGCTGGTTTAAAATACACGAATATAAACTTAGATTTGTTAACAGATTACGACACATTGTTATCATTTGAAAAAGCAATAACAGGTGGAATTTCAGGAATAATGGGAACAAGATATGTTAAAGCTGATGAACATCATAAGCTACTTTACGTCGATGCAAATAACTTATATGGATGGGCTATGATGCAATTTTTACCTGAGAAGAATTTTGTAAAACTTATACCTAACTTTGAGGTGACAAAAGAACTTATATTAAGTATTCCGGAAGATTCTCCTCAAGGTTACTATTTTGAAGTAGATCTAGAGTACCCTGAAAGTATAAAGTTTAAATCTATAAATTTTCCATTTTGTCCTGAATCTTTGTTTATACCAGATGATGAACTTAGCCCTTATCAAAAAGAAGTATTAGGAGAAGAAAAAAGACCAAAGGTAAATAAACTAATTCTAACTCAAAAAGATAAATTAAACTATATAGTACACTACAGAAATCTACAATTCTATTTACAACAAGGTTTGATCCTTAAAAAAGTACATTATATCATAGGTTTTAATCAAAGACAATGGCTTTCAACATACATTGATCATAACACTAAACAGAGAATGCAGGCAACAACAGATTTTGAAAAGGACTACTTCAAATTAATGAATAATGCATTTTATGGGAAAACCTGTGAAAATATCAGAAATAGAAAAGATGTAGAATTAGTTGATGATAATGACAGAGCTTTAAAACTTCAAAGTAATCCTAAGTTTGATTCTAAAATTATATTTGACGAAGATTTATGTGCTATCTTAATGCGAAAAACATCGATGAGATTTGATAAACCTATTTACATAGGAGCAACAGTTTTAGAATTATCAAAGTTGTTAATGTACAAATTCTATTATGAGACTTTACAACCATATTTTGGAGAGAAAAAACATAGAATTACTCTATCAAGATACGGACTCGTTCATTTTAAAACTAAAAACCGATGATTTAACAAAAGATTTAATGAATTTAAAGGAACATTTTGATTTCAGCAGTTATCCAAGAGATCACCCATTATATGATACAAGTAAAAAGAAGGTTCCTGGGTATTTCAAAGATGAACTAGGTGGTGAAGAAATGACAGAATTCATAGCTTTAAGAAGTAAAATGTATGCTTATAAATCCCAAAACGATGAATCTAAACGTTTAAAAGGAATAAGTAAACATGTAGTGAAAAAACATATAACATTTGATGATTATTTTGATTCATTACATGATAGTAAAAAATTTAGTCATGACATGAGAACTTTGAGATCAGAAAAACATAACATGTATGTGGAAGAGATAAACAAGAGAAGTTTAAATCCATTTGATGATAAACGATATATTTTAAACAATGGTAAAACTACAGCACTATTTGGAGCTTATTATGAAGCTTTTATCGATTATAGGAGTTCAGTCGTAAAATTTAGTAAATTTTCTGCTATATAAATGAACGAAGTTCACCGCACACGGATGGGAACTGCGACAATAGAAGGAAACATAGCATCTGGGAAAAGTACACTAATAGGATCATTACAGCATTTTAGCGGGGTAACAGTCTTGCCAGAACCAATAGAAAAATGGAAAAATTGGAATGGCATTAACATGTTAGACTTGCTGTACCAAGAACCAAAGAAATGCATGAAAGATTTTCAATTAATGACGCAACAAACATTAATTGAACATCACGACTTCAGAACTAATAACTTAAAGATAATGGAAAGAAGTATTTATTCTTCACAGTGTATATTTACACAAATGGCTTATGATGATGGTAACTTATCTGATAGTGAATATAATTATATTACTCAGGAATTCATAAAAAATGAAAGAAATATAATTAAGCCAGATTATATAGTTTATTTAAGAACCAATCCTGAAGAATGTTACAAAAGAATGTTGGAAAGAGCAAGACCTGAAGAACAAACTGTTTCTCTAGAATACTTAGTTAAATTACATATTAAATTATCACGAAGAATTGTTTATCAATAACCAAAGTAAATTACCTTGTTATGTGGTGGTTTTGGATGGTGATGAGGATAAAGATCAAGTAAAAGATAAGTTTATAAATCTTATACAGCGATCTTCGACTGCTTGGACCGCAACTTATCTGAACTCTCCTCACCTTTCGGGTAAAAGATGTTCAAGATGTAAAGAACATAAACCACATGATAATTTTTATAAATCTACAAAAGCAAAAGATGGTTTACAAAATTATTGCAAAGAATGTAACAAAGATTATATCGGGTGGGCCAAAAAAAACGCATCGAACTTCAGATCTTGATTTCTCAACAACTGCCTATTATAATTCAATGAAATATGGTACCGTATATTGTAAAGATGTTTTGTTTTACGTGTGAAATTTTTGCATTGATACCTTTGGTATTAGCACCGTATCACTCAATTAAAAAATCATTGTAAAAAAGTGTGATTCCGCAATCCAATCAGACAGGAAAAACCCGTCCCGAACTTTAAATTTATGTTTTTTTAATAACTATTCATTATAACCCAATGGAAATTCACTCAATACTGTTCCGTGGCTATGCGTCTAAAATGTGAAAGTTTCAACACATTATCTTTGGTATTAAGATTGTGGTGCCAAATGTAAAAACCATAGTAATCATTCATCATATCTTAGGAGACAATGGTGAAACTTCGAACGCTCGATTCCAATATGGCGTTATAGTAATGAGCACCACAGGGTAGATATTAAAGTTATTGGTTTAATACTTTCACATATTAGGGGCAATATCATGGAGCAGTGTTAGGCAAAATTTCATTGAGTTGTAGTAAATCTTTTATGAGAAATTAAAATTTAAAGTTTAAGAATTTTTCATCCACCCGTATTTTACCGGATTCTGGAATCGCATTTTTTTACAATGATTTTTAAATTGAGCGATACGGTCCAAATACCAAAGGTATCAATGCCAAAATTGCACACGTTCGACAAAACATCTTTAAAAGATACGGAACCAAATTTCATTGAATTATAATGGACAGTTGTCGAGAAATCAAGATTTGAAGTTCGATGCGTTTTTTTTGGCCCACCCGATATTATGCGACCGTACATGAATAAAAAATACAAAGATCCAGAATTTTATGATCTGCAGTTAATGAGAAATAGTTTAAGTAGAGGAAACAGTTTAGGAGCTCTTCAAGATTTTCTTGGTTGCTCAAATGATATTTATAAAGAATGGTTAGAGTATGAAAGAATGTTAAACCACAGAGTGGCGTTTCACGATCCTATAACAGGCCCTGAAGAAAAAGATCATGTTTTACCAATTGCACATTTTAAAGATTACCCAAATATATGTTTTAATTGGGTTAACATTAGACCAATTAGCAGAAAAGAAAATAGGCAAAAAGTGACAAAATAGATTTATCCCTCTATGAAGAGCAAGTAGAAAAAGCTAAACGTTTTATTGAAGAAAAACAGTTGTGTTGCGAGTGGTATAATGATAATGGGATTCCGTTTTGCATTATTACTTCATGAACCACCAAATAATTAAACCAGTACCGGTTAAACCGCCAATTATCCACAAATATTCATAATGTTTCATATTTGTACTTGGTTGATAATAATCACTTAATCTAGGTTTTTTAGGTAACTGAATTTTTTGAGTTGGATGATAATAATTGTATAAATCTAAAGCAGAATCAGCTTCTCTAAAATCATGAGCTGATTGTTGTTCTTTCTTTAATTCAAGATTAACAAAGTCTATTGTTTGTTTTCTACGTTCTTCCCATTTAGATGTTGGTTTCTGTAAATTTTCTTGAGCAAGATCATGTCTTTTCATTTCAGTTTCATAACCATCTTTATCTAACGTTTTAAACAAGTAGCCAGAACCTGTAAAAGCAAATGCATTAACTAAAGCACCACCGATCATCATCCCAATAGCAGCCATTTAATTTATCAAAAGTAAACTGTATTTCATCAAAGTGATTAAACATATCGTCGAATTCATCATCGTTTTCAAACACATAATTTTCAATAAATTCTCTTGCTTTATTCTAGCTGCTTTTGAAATAAATCAAAATCTACTTTAGTGCTCTTTTTAAGATTCTCTGTTGCATTTAAAGGCATAATATTAATCCAACTATCTCTAATTTCCAAGAAAGGTGAAGCATTAGAGAATTGCTTAAAAAAGTGAATTGGAATAACGTGATCAAAATGTTCATTAAACGGATCTTTACTTTGAGATTTAACCCAATCATAAAAGAATTTTTCACCACATTTCAGAACAGATGAAAATATTCCTACTCTTGAAATAGTGTTTCTTATTTTCTCATAAATATATCTATCTTCATCATCATCTATTTTTTCTTGTCTATTCCTTTCTGCTATTTTTCTAGCGCATTTTTTACAAATACATTTTAAAGCAGAAGGAGAAAATTCTTCAAGCGGTTTTGTTTCTCCGCAGCACAAATTATCACCTATACAGGTTCGACTATGATTCACCTTCGGTGCCGCTCTGCGATTGATTAACTCAGTAGTTTCAAGTAGTTTTAATTTTTTCTTTAATTTTTGGTTAATGATTATACTTCGCTGCATTTAAAATCGTTAAATTTATTTAACTATATTTTGTGGAATAATTCCTTGTTGATATAAATAGTCCAAACTCATATTACTTATGGCTACAACACCGCCGAGTTTAAAAATTTCTTCTAAATTAGCTTGACTTGGAGAGCCTATGTTTATCTTAAGAAATCTCTTAAGGACATAAGAATAACCAATTGTTACTCCAGCTAATAAAGTACTGCGATATAAAGTATTTATGATATCATTCTTGTTCATCCCCACTTCTGCCATTTATTTAGCAGAAAATCACGAAGTTTAGTATTGTACTGAAGCTAATTGTTGATTGCTTATATTCACTTGTGCATCAGAAACAACGAAAATGTGCATTTTGTATGGCCCTTTTCCTGATTCTTTCGTAATAGCCAATTGTATTCCGTCTTTTGTGTTTTGAAGTTTTCTACCAGAACCATGCAAAGTGTTGTCCTCTGTAGTTCTAAAATCAATCCATAAAGCATAATGGTTTTTATCACCATAATATTTTTCGATATTCATGTAGCAATCATCAGTTATTTTATTATTTTCACTCATGAAGTGTTTCTTAATTTCTGCCCATTGATCCAGCGTTCTCATTCCTTCCGGATATATTTTATTTCCAATACCTTCAATTGTAACCTTAACTTTAGTTATCCCAGGGTTTTCAAATTTTTCTGAATCTCTTGTACCATCTGCATGATCTGTGATAAATAAAAGTAAAACACCTTTTAATGATCTTCTAGGGAAATTTAAATTTTCATTAATTAATGTTTCAGTTTCTGAAACACTAGCAGTTTTAAAGTGATCAACCCAATCATAAATAATTGAAAACCCTGCATTATAATTATTACTTAGTTGGTTGGCTAACACTTCACTTGTCATAGTGTCATATTCTAAACATAAATTGTCTAACTTATAATTCATATTTGCTGTAGAACCACTAACAATTATATCTTCTTTTGGTGCTAGAGTTATTTCAAAAATAATATCTTCACTGATAGGAAATTTATTCATCGTATCCGTGACGTAACTCCGACAGTGTCCGCCATTGCTGACGTCGCAAGGGTGGTGGGCAAATGACGCAAGGGTGGTGGGCAAATTTCATTGCTTTGCTGAAGAAGCTGGTGGGCAAAAAGACGCAACGTCACAACGTCACCTTGGTCACGTAGGCCTGGGCCTACGTCATGGATACGATGAATACAATGGAGCATGTGTTGACATTAATTCAAAATCTAAAGGAATCTTGTATTTCTTATCAAATACTGTTTTAAGTAGTTTCTGTGTTGTTGTTTCTCCACTTACATTTGCTTCAGCAACTCCTGATCTTAATTGTCTTAAATTCTTGTGTTGTATTCCTTGAAATACTAAATTATCTCTTTCTTTTTCAGTTAACCATAAATCTTTAAAAGTGGAATACAAGTTATAACTATCAAGTTCAAAGATTGCTTCTGTTCCCCATTTTACAACTAGTTTTGAAATCAGATTTCTACCAAGATTATTAACCACATAATTACTTCCATGACCTGAAATGTCAACATCAGCTGTTAAATAAAATGAATCTGGAACAAAGAAAGTATTTTCCGTTAATCTTGGAACTCTTATGTATAATACCTCTTTAGGATTAGCTGAAGATGGATTATTTGTTATAACATGGTGCTGTCTATCAGCTTTTAAAGCTAACGGAACTCTACTATTTCTGTTAGTGTTTAGTATCCTTCCTGTTGCCATTTATTTAACGTTTATTTTTCACTTTTTTAACCCCTTACTACGTAACAGCGAAGCTGACTCAATAAGGCCATACACTATAGAACTAACAATAATAACAACAAGTATAATTAAATGTTCCGCTAAAAATCCAACAGCAGCACCAGCAGATTTTAAGATAAATGAAACTATTGCTCCGATTATTCCTGGTAAAGACGCTGCTGACTTCTTTGCTAATTCCTTTAACCACTCTGCAAATTTCTTTAAGCCTTCTTTCACTTTATTGGGAATATCTGATTTAGGAGATGGTTTAGGAGATGGTTTAGGAGATGGACTCGGGGCCGGTGAGGGTGATGGTTTTAAACTGTTACTGATTGCTAAACCTAAAGTTGTGAAAAACATTGTAACTGCAGTTATGACAGCACCAATTGTTAACCCTTCAAGTTTAAAAAGTGCTCTAATTCTGTCTTTTAATGGTATTTCAGATTCTGGATTTTTTAAGACATCAGTAATTAAGTTTTTAATTCTTCTTATCTGTGACTCTTGCTTAACATTCAGTTCAAATATCTTCTTTCTTTCCATGATTAATTTTTCTATTACTTTTCCTTTCTCTTCTGCCACTTTAGTTATCTGCTTTTTTAATTCCTCTATTTCATAGTGATCTTCTTCAACAGAGGCTACAAAGTCTCTTTGTAAATTTTTTAGTTTAATGTCCATTTCATTAATTTTTTTATGTAATTCTTGTTCCATATTATGTTTTTCTAGTTGAAGTTTAGCTACATCATCAACCGCTTTTAACTGACGTTTCAACTCTCTGAAAGCTTTTTCTGAAAAATAACCTGTTGCTTTCAGTTCTTCTTCACTTGTATCCCAAAGGTTTTTTATTTGCTTGATGGCTGGTAATTCGACTACATCAGTCTGAGTTTCAATGCTTTCCCGATCTGGCGTGGTTTTGACTTTGATACTAACATCTAAACCCCCAAACATTTCTATCAGCTTTTCAAATGACTCATCTAGAACTGGTTCCTTTTGTGGTTCAGCTTTGCTATGTCTGGAAGGGTCATTATCCATAGGTGGAGGTGGTGGTGTTGAAGTGGGGGATTGTAAAGTGGGGGATTGTAAAGTGGGGGGTTGTAAAGCGGCTAGAGTGAGTGGTCGTGAATCGGGAGGTCGTAAAGTGGGTGGTGTTTCATCTGGTGTTTCATGAAGTCTCTTAAAATATTTAGCAAATTTTTTACTATATCGGGATGATAAACCGTCAAAATCAAATAAATTACCACCATTCCTTTGCTTGGTTAAACGTAAAGATTTATCATGTTCTACATTTTTAAAGTAAGTTGATGCCATATCATTAACATTAAAACTTCTTGGATCCGGATAGAAAAATATTTCATCTCCTGATACCTCAATTTTATCAGATACTGCTCTTAAACCCGTTTTTGTAGCTTCCCAACCTACATTTTTAAGTTGTCTCTCAAGATCTTTTTCATTTTCTGTTAACTCTATTTCTCTACTAAATAATTCACGATCTATTGCTCTAGGTGCTGGTCCTAAACTATCCTCTCCGGATAAATGTGCACCAGTGTCATATTGAGCATTATCATCACCTCTAAAAGATACCTCACTAAGTATTCTATCAGTTTTAGTTTAAGCCTCATCCCTTCAGACATTTCAGCCATTTCTAAATCAGGTTCACCTCCTTCAGCCATTTAATGAGCAGAATTGCTCACCTTTCAGGATTAACGCAGAAGTAATGCTAAACCAACTAATCCACCAGTTACACCATATAACGCGAACTTTATATTTTCATGAGTTTTGGCTTCGACAGTGTCGTGTGTTTTAACCTCTGTAGTTTTGGTGTCTGTAGTTTTGTCGGTTTGACTCTGTCGCGGCTTTGCTATTTCATCTTTGACTTTGTCGTGGTTAGCCCGAGTTCTAATTGTTTTAACTGGTGATCCTTCCATTAATGGTGAAAGTCTTCTTTTTTCTTTATTTATGTCATTCTTTCCAGGAACCATATTTTTAGAAGCTATCAAAATGTTATTGTTATAATTTTCTATTTTACCAACTTCTAAGATCATGTTTGAACTTATGATGTGTAAACCTGGGCCAATTACATAATCTAATCTAACATGCGTATCACTTATTGCTTTTTGATATCTTGCAATAGAAGTTGGAATATCAGCGTGTTTATTTATAGAATCATTCAACAGTTTAAGAAATTGTTTTTGCGCGTCAAGATCAGTTCCAAAACTTCCAATTATTGCAGTTTTAGCATCAGCTTGTGCTCCTAAAACACAATAAACAAATGTTCTGATTGAATCGTTTAGTCTTTGAATTCCGGCTGGTGTTAACTTGTTACAAGTCTTAGGTATGAATTTCAAATATCTGGGATAATCAGTTTGTTTTAGAACATCAAATGTTTTCTCACCTCTTTCATCTGCTATATGCTTGTAAAAGAAAGCTGGTGGATCATGTTCTTTTCTCATGAGTCTTACACCTTCATCCCAATCTTTTTTAAACATATGTGGATATTTTTTAGGATGACCCCCAGAAGTAACAGTTATTCCTTTCCAGAAACTAAGATTAGGATTATAATCATAAGGCCAGGGTTCATCAATGTAAAACTCCTGATGGTCACTTATTCCAAACTCTTTCTTTATAAAATCATAATTTCTCATGTTTATGTGATTATTTATGGGATTGAAATCTGTTTCACCTGGTCTTGGTATTTGTAAGTATTTTAGTATTTTATTAACTTGATAATACAAATGAAATCTGTAAATTGTATTAATCAGTGGCTGCTCGTGGTTCAAATCAGTAAGTGATATTCCACAACCAGCTGTTACGCACCAAATTACCATGTTATATTGATTTTGGTAGAACGTTAATGATTTCCTTTTAAAACGTATAACATCTTCTTTTCTTGTAAAGTTAATACTACTTGGTACAACGTCTGGTAAATTAACCCAGAAATATCTTGTTTCTGTAACATAAACTTTAAATTGTAAAATATCCATATCTTTAATAATTTCAGGCCTTTTAACAGGTTTTGGCTCTTTTGGTGGTTTATGGTCGATCGGCTCTTCGTGAAACGCCACTCTGTGGTTTGGTGGTTTCTCTGGTGTTAAAGTTATTTGAGTAAATATTATGTTACAGTACAGGTCACAATTGACATCCCTAAATTCGCGTAAGTTACGTGCAAGTCACTCGTAACTTACGCAACAACTCACGAGCTATGTTACGCGTAACTTACGAGGTGAGCTACGCGGTGAGTTACGCGAATTTCGCTAGCTACACAGTGATTTACGAGGCGAGTTACGCGATTTTGGCGAGTTACGCAGTGAGTTACGTGAAACCAAAGCCGTGAGTTACGGGTAAGTTTCGCGTAACTTACCAGTAACTTACGCGAAGCCGTAGGGATGTCAATTGTGACCTGTACTGTACCATCTTGCCACATTGTTATTTATGATAAATGAAAACCGACTTACTTATCTTTGAACCTTACAATGCTATTATTTCAGGGGTAACAAATTGTGGGAAAACACATTTTGTGCTTGATTGGCTGGAAACAACATATCTAGGCTTTTATGATAATATTGTTTTATTTTGCCCAACGTTTTATTATAATAAAACGTATAACCGCCAATGGATTTTTAAAGATGAAAATTTCATCGTTCTGAACCCGTCATATGTAAAAACAAATATCAACGATGTTCTCTATGCATGTTTACAAATTTTCAAAGGAACAAATACCTTATTTATAAATGATGATTGCGCCAATTTACAAGATAGCAAAAAGAAAGCAACAGAGTTATGTAATTTAGCATTTTCGGGAAGACACTTTGGTATTACCACTTGGGTATTAATTCAAAAGTACAATTCAATTGTTAAGGATTTTAGAGAGAATATCAGATTACTGGTGCTTTTCTTTAACAAAGATGAAAATGCAATGAAACAAGCTTTAGAAGAAAACGCTATTATCCCTAAAGAAGACAGAAATGAGGTACTAAAAGAGTTAAAAGACAATAGAAATGCAAAACTGGTGTTGAGATTACAATTTCCTCGCGATTTCTTGTTAATTAAATGATGAATAACGCCGAGATGCAAGCTGTAGATAATGTAATGAAAAATATGGGTGTTTTACCTGCTAACAGTTACCAACAACCAACTAGCAGTTACCAACTAGCTCCAACTAAAAATCAACTAGGTTTAACTAAAATTCAACAAAACCAACTACCAGTTAATCCTAGTCAAAATTTTGTCATTCCTAGTCAGAATCCTTGTCAACTGTTGTCTGAACAAGGTAAACAAGCTAAAGCAGATTTAGAGATTTTAGTTGCAACTGGTAAAACAAAGGAGTTTCTTAATAAACAACTAACTTTTCAAGACCTTGACAATATGTTTGAAAAAGACTTAATAAAATATCACAGGCTTTACACAAGCACAATATCAGCTAGAATTAATGACACTTTTGGTAAGATGGTACTTAAATCTTATTCTAAACTAGCAACTTGGCTTCTTCCTATTAGTGATGAAGATAAGCTTTATGAAGACTTAAGAAATGACTACATTGTAAATAGTGAAATGGATAGATGGACAGGATGGTTAACTGTGATGGGATCTTTAAATGGGATCTTTAATGGCTGTTGCATCTACAAGTTTAATTACATTTGGAAATTGCTCAAGCGAAACTTCTTTGGTTATAAATGGAAGTGGAGAACCCAACGGAGCAGCAAACGGAGAAGGTGACAGCACCCCCCAAAAAACCTAGATCAGAAGCTCAAATAGCGTGGAGTAGAGAATTAGGGAGAAGGTCTCAAGAATTTAAAAAGAGAAAACAGGATTTATTGAACCAGGTGAACTCTACTCCCGTTAAGATTGAAAAGGCCAATCAGCCGCTGGAAACGATTGCTGATGATGCAGGTGAAGCCAGAGCTGACCCGACGAAGTCACAACCCCACTCTGAAAATAATTTCTCATGGTTGTTAATACCAACAGTTTTAATTGTTGGTGGTTTATTAGTTTGGATTAAGTGGGGAAAGTATAAAGTTTTTAAATTACAACCTAAAGTAGCCCAAATTCCAGTAACACAAAATACACAAAATCATAATACAACACAATCACAAAAAACAAAGAGTAAAGTGTTATTTTCTATGGAATAAATGAACAAAGTTCACGACTACGTCGTTTCACGAATGAGACATGAAAAACTTCTATTG
Organism: Notospermus geniculatus; assembly: GCA_002633025.1. Lineage (NCBI taxonomy): Eukaryota > Metazoa > Nemertea > Pilidiophora > Heteronemertea > Lineidae > Notospermus > Notospermus geniculatus. Next base: position 33,703 of record NMRB01002150.1, on the reverse strand, counting down.
ATTGATTCAAAGGATTATCCTGGCCAAGAAGCAAATGATTTAACAGTTCAATTAGATGAGGAAGTAAATAATGTAGAAAGCATCAGAATTGTTTATGCAGGAATACCTTGCACATTTTACAATATTTCAACCAAAAGGGATAATACTAGATTTGTTATTTATGAAGACCGGTGTGGAAAACATATTATTATACCAGATGGATTCTATACATTGCCTTTATTCAACAAGGAATTCAAAAATCAATTACAAACAAAAGGTATGGACAGAAACAAGATTTCATTTGATTTACGACCATATGACGCCAAGATACAAATTACATTTATGATAGCTAGAGGAAAAACTGTTGAAGATTACAAAATTCTTATAGAGGAGCATTCTAAAAAATTATTAGGCCTTGATAATAGATATGTCGGACCAAAAGCAAAAGATAGATCAAAGGGGGTAATACTGGGTGACAAACCAATTAATTTCAGACCTTTTGATTATTTCGTTATTCACTGTGATATAATTAACACAGAACATACACTTGAAAATGGTAAAAGAAGTGATATATTAGCCAGATTACCAATTAAAGAATGTGATTTTGGAGAAATGCTACAATACAACTTCGGTAATTTAACAACACCAAGACCTTGCAAAGACAGATTTAACAAATTAAGGCTTTGGATCACTGATGAAAAAAATAAAAAAGTAAAATTTAATGGAGCGGATATTCAGTACTCAGTCGTCATCAGCTTTGCTGCCACTTCGACTGCGTTGTGAGAAATTTTGATAATTAAATGAGTAGATATTGGGGCTATTCAAAGAGACCGAAGAATTGGCAAAAAGTACTGGAAGAGACAAACATTGTAACTGAAAGTGAACCACAGAGTGGCGATACGCAATCCGGGCCATCTCCTATGGTTCCAGAACCTGTATTAATTGACGGTGACTGGTGTATCCCTGAACTTGAACCTGAACCTGAACCTGAACCTGAACCGCCTGAACCTGAACCGCCTGAACCTGAACCTAAACCTAAACCGCCTAAACCTGAACCTGAATCTAAACCTAAACCGCCTAAACCCGAACCCATCACCATCCCAGACTCAACTATTTCTTACTAAATAAATGGCCGAAGAAAGTGAAACTAAAAGATTATACCCGGATTTACCACCTTTACCAAACTCTACGGAATTTAGATTACATCATATTTCAGAAATAAAAAAGTTTTTCGAGGACGAAATAGAATTTAGAAGAGCTATACATTCTAAGTACATGAAAGCATTTAATGTTATGACAGGTGTTAGTCATTTTTTAAATTTTACAAGTGTTGCTGCTGGTTCGGCTGGGGTGAGCGCAATAGCTGGCGTGATTACAGCCCCAGTTGGTTTTGCATTAGGAGGTGTAACAATTGGTGCTGCATTAATTTCTTCAGGGTTAACATGGAAAAAGAAGAATATTCAGCAAAAAATTGAGAAGCATGAAAAGATAGGAATGTTAGCAGTCTCAAAATTAAACACTGTTAATAACTTAATTAGTAAGGCTTTATCAGATTCACACATTACACAAGAAGAATTCTCACTAATTACTAGTGAAAAGGAGAAATATATTGTCTTAAAGAATGGCATAAGAAAAAAGCAAAGAGAAACTGTTGCTAATCCTGACATAGAAGCACTTAAAAAGACTTCTTTAGAGCAAGGAAAAAAGCTAGCTCAAACAGAAATGCTAGAAAAGTTGAAAACTCAGTAACTGAGCACATTTATCATTATTACTACTATTATCCACAAGTTATACCATCGGCTCCGTCAGCACCACCAAATTATTACGAATTAAATGGCTGATATAAACTATTTCATTGATGAGCCAGAATGTGAAGAAGCTATATTTGACATCTATTTAGAGCATTATCATTTTATTAAGTCTATTACCTTGAAAAGTGTATCATTTTATAATTCTTGGTGGACCGGAGATTTTCTTCCAGATGGTGTAAAAGTTTTTCATTTCTTATCATCTAAAAAATATGATCAAAAAGGTGAGGTTATAAATGCTTTAGAGGTTTGCAGGGAGGGTATTAAGAGATTCCCGAACATCCCAGAGGAACAAGCAGTGAATTCTTGTGTGTCAAAGTTGGCAAAATTATTATGGTACACCTTTTATTGATGAAAAGAAATATGTTTTCCCACTTAATAGGCATTTTAGTCTAAGTGAGTTCTGTGATGAGTGGCAAAAGATAATAGAAGATAGCGAGATACACCATGTTAAAGTTGAATGTGATAATAACTATATGGTGATTATTTTAAAAGAGGATAAGGATTTCAACTTTGACATGATGGTTAAAAGTAGAGAACCAGAAGAAAGCACCATTATGGAATCTCGAGGTGTATCTCCAATTACAACTAATTTAAATTTGAAAGTTAGAAAAACTTACTATAATAAGTTAACAGAGTATGCAGTAGAAATAGTTAATAAATGGTTTGGATTTAAACAGGAAACATTTTCTAAGAAAGGCCGATATTACTCAACAAAACCTTTACCATTTTATGTTACCGATCTCTTTTTGAAATGCAACTTAGTCAACCAAGAACATACACTTCTAAATAATAAACACTCAGACATTTTATGCGTTCCAATCGATGATGGCGATCAGATTAAATTTCAAAGATATGAGCCTAACCATTGTGAGAGAGCTGTAAATAAAGCAACAAACCACTTAACATTCCAGATTACAGATTCACGAGCCGGAAAAGTGGTTAATTTCAGAGAAACAAGAGTTATAATACATTTTACTCTTGCAATTGTTCCTAACAATAGTCGCGAACAATTACAGAATTTAAAAAAGGCGCGGGCTCGAGTGAGGCAGGCTAAAAATTCAGTAAACCTAGAAAACAGCTGTCTAAAACTCCCTATTTTCTAAACACCTCTAATAAAATTGCTTGCAGGACACAATGCCGGTCACATCTGTTGCCTCATGCAATTTCTATGTAGGTCTATGTAACAACTCAATAGTTGAAAATACGGCAAAGCCATACAGCTATGCCACTATGTGTGATCTAAACCTATAAACCACACCTGTTACCATAACCAATACCGGTACACATATACACTGACTAGCAGTTGTGTGTCGCCTATGGATCGTGAACGCCTTTGGATCGTGAACGCCTTTGGATCGGTCACTACAATCTGGAATATTCGAGAACTTTCTTTAAGTTCAGAATTCTCCTTCACTTCGGTTTGTGAAATAAAGATGAACTTTGACCTTTGTGAACTTTATGGCTTCAAAGCCGGATCTGGTGTACATTTCTGATGAGGAGGATTACGCCATACATTTCACTAACAAATATTTTCTACCACCAGGTAATTTATGAATAGTTGCTTTCCCCTTATTTGAGGTGAATTTTCTACATTTAACACAGTAAACTTCCGGCACGGCCATTTATTCAGTAGGAATCTACAGTAGGCCTATATGTATATTGGGGGGATCCAGATGGAAGCTGTGAATGTTTTTGGGTAGCGGCAGTGTGATTTTGCTACTTTTTAGGTACTTTTCATGGTTTTTTGGCACCTGAAAAAATAGCACTTTTCAAGGGAAAATGCTTAAATTTTAGTGTTTTGGCCGCTGCAGCAGCAATTTTCTAGTCTTCCATCTGGATCCCCCCAATATACATATACTACTGTCTTCGTGTAATGCAAGTATTGTTCGGACAGATTGTTCCCAGTCCAGTGAACAGAATCGCTTAATAATGGTTAAAACTGCCAGGGCAACAGTGGATTACAAGGGCAAACAAGTTCAAGTACGAATTTTTATTGATGAAGGTTCGCAAAGGAGCTACATTCGCCAAGAAATCGCACAAAGGCTAGGCATTGAACCGGTTGATTACGTGGACGTGGGTGTGAGCGGATTCCACAACAGTTTTACAAGAAATCGTTATGGACGAACGAACATTGGAATCAAAACTTCGGTCGGCATTCAGGATATTCCTCTCCTTATTACGCAAGAGATTGTCGCTCCGATTGATCAACGGGGATGGAATAGATGTCTATCGAGGACATACATCAGTGATCTGCAGTTGGCCGACAGTTATCAGGATGAGGAATTCGTAGTAGATGTGCTCATCGGCGCTGACGTTTCAAAAGAAACTGGCGGTCATTTTAGGGGATCCGGTGAAAGTGACTAAGAGGACTGTATTGTCATGTGCTGCGAGGTTGTTTGATCCACTCGGAATAGTTTCTCCTGTTTCTCTTCGGGCGAGACGTTTCATATCTCACTTATGGTAGGAAACATATGGCTGGGACGATGAATTGCCATTAAACGAGCAGGAGACGTGGTCGGAGATAATCAAGGATCTGATTGAGATTTCTGAGTTGGAATAGCATGGACAGAAGTCAGCCTGTCCAATTGCACGCATTTTGTGACGCCAGCCTCGAAGCCCTTGGGGCGGTGATATTCATCAGACAAGGTGAAAAAGTGTGTCTTGTCGGGTCCAAGGGAAAGATCGTCGGAACGAAAGCTAGACAAAGTGCTACGATCCCCCAATTGGAACTTCCCGCCATGGTCTTATGTGCAAAATACGTGAATCATGTAGCAAAAGTGTTGGAGACAGATTACGCCGGCTTAGTCAGTATTGCTGGACTGACTCGGAGATAGCTCTCCACTGGATCAACTCGAGCAAGGATCTGAAACGCCCAACGTCGGGAAAGGTCAAGACGATCTTGGAAAATACAGACGTTAAGGTTTGGCGTCACGTGACTAGCGAAACGATCTTTTGTCGCGAGGGTGTGATGCGCACACTCTGAAGGCCACGCAAATGTGGTTCACTGGTCCGCAGTGGCTGATCGAAAAAGACAACTGGGATCCATGGAAATCGGAAACAAGCGTTTCAAGTGTGGAAACGATGACGGCAGTTGCTACAGAGTATGCAGTCACTGATGTTTCACCATCGGAAACAATGGATATCGGCCGATTGATCGATATATTGATCGATATATTCCATGGCACGATTGGAAACGACCGCTTGTTAAATTAATTGTCTCGTGATAATGGCGGATAATGGCGGACGCTTCAAATTTTTAGCTGCGGTATTTTTTGAAGAAAAGTGCTTAAAGTGGTCCTAAACCGCCGGGGCGAGCGAGACAGCCTCGTTTTCATTTTCCCGCGCTACGCCAGTATGAATAAGCGCCTGTCAATCATCACGTCACGTGATTACTATGGAATTTACTACGCGATCACTGATTGGGCAAGTTCTGATAATTGACAGCTGTGTGACAGCTGATTGTCAAAACAACATGGATGCAACCAGTTCACCGAGTCGAGATTTCTCCTCGATTCCGGGGAGTTTTAGAGGATATATTCACGCCTAAGTGTGTTCAATCCGACACGAGTGACACCATTGATGACGATGTCGGCCGGTACATGCATGTATACCAGGCAAGTTGGTCTTTTCTTGGAAGAAACCACAGAAATCGCTGACGTTACACCGGCACGGCGGCGAGTTCCGCAGTTCGGCATTATGTTATTGATGCCATACACACAAACAACCTCCTCATCGTCTTAAAACTGAGTTCTTTCTTTATTATGAGCCACTTCGATAATGTCTCTGGACAATCCACAGCTGCTGGTCGGCATTTGCTACCTTTTTAGGCCGCCCTTTCACTTCTCGCTTCGGCATCCTGTCTGCTGCAGTTTGCAACTCAGTGAAGGTAGCGTACTGCGCATGCTCAGAAGCCAGGAGCGGAAATCGGAAGTTCCATTTTCGTGGGCGGTGAAAATGATCGAGTGCCAACTTTTGCTTGGCGGTTTAGGACCACTTTAATGTAGTGGTTCGGGATCGAATGTGAAGGAACAAACTGTAAGGACTGTATTCCAAGGTGCATATTTAATAAATCAGGTTGAATTCCTGACGTTTTTGTGTGCCGTTTGGCCACTTTTTGAGACACTCTAAACTGACTGATTGTGCTCAGGCTATGTATATGTACACATGTACATGCACACATGTACATATATTTCTACACGCGTTAATCTGCCACAGGACATAATCGACTATTCGTCACGCTTGACGTATTATGTCAAACTCGAAATCCGTAGTGGAAGCGTCGGCGTCGCCATCTCTGGGTCAGGAACGAAACGAGAGGTTTCGGTGCCCTGTCGCCAGATGGAGATGGTAAGGTGACTCCGGATCATAAAACATTGAGGACTGATGAGGATGCTGCAGATGGTGAAGATGATGCCGAGGAGCTTGAGGCCATTAACGATACGTTACTCGCTTATATAGTGTTCTCGCTTCAATCAGGGACACAGGAACTTGTGAAAAGAGCTGTACTTGGATTTTTCCCCGCCGAACAGATCCTTAAGTCCAAGAACATTCTTTGGGCAAAAACTTGCAACGAGACTATTGGAAAATATATATCGCGTAAAGCATCCAGTGTTCGCAGTGAGGAAGAAGCAAACTTAAATGACATCATTACTGCTATAGGAAAATTAGAGAAGGCTGATAGCATGCCTGACGTTGTGATATCTGCAATGAATCTTGGGAAAATACCGTGATCGGCTCCAGAGGAGCTCAATTCGATCTCTATCGTCGACAGGTTGGCCAAAGTTGAGGACCGAATGAACAAGATGGAAGAAGCTGTTACCCGTCAGTCCTGTGAGCTGAATTCGTTATCCAAACGTTCGGAGGTCCCGAAAGCAACATTGCCGGATAGTGGCTGGAGTGGTTTCCAGGTGGAAAACTGGGACGATAGGGTGTGGTCACAGGATGGTCCCGAAGGATCGAAGAGAGTTGAGAGTTTCGCAGATGCTGTGAAAAGTTCCCGTCTTACAAGTAGTCAAAATCCACCGTCTTCACAACGGGGAAGAGGGGGGATTAGAGGAGGGCGAGGAGGTAGAGGTGGTCTGTCAGGTGCGCGAACAAACCTGCTGGCTCCCCCAGAGGTACTGAGGCTGAGGAGTAGCAATGTGTCGGTCGACTCTTGTGCTAATTCAGACGGTTTTCAGTTATCAAGTCGAGATCTGAAGAAACAGCGAAGAAACGACAGACAGAGGAGGCGGGTAATCACGGGAAAGTTATCCGTCCCCATTGGTTGCAAGATCAAGGGGGCTCCAGAGCCTGACCGTGATTTGTTTATATCCCGACTTGATAAAGGGACTAGTGACAAGGACTTCATGTCATTTATCGAGAACAACGGTTTCTGTGTCCGTAAGCTACAATGTGTCTCACACGAAGACGCAAACTTTAAGTCGTACCGCTTGACTGTTCCAAAATCCCAGTTTCCTGGACTATTCAGTGAGGATGTGTGGCCAACTGGTGTATGCGTCAGAAAATATGTCATCCCTCCACGGAGGGATTATGAACAAAATGTGGACAACTAATGAAAGTACTTGTACCCTTCTTGTGCTGTGTCCTTGCTGTCATGAAACTCAGACTTGACACTTACAACAGTACGGGCACCCCTGTAACGTTTTTCAGTGTTGCCCGTGTGCCAGTGTGACATTTCAATAGATTGACGGAATAAGCCGCGACTTGACAATGGGCGGCACACAGAGAAACAGCGAGTCCGTTTCACAGTGTGTTCCGAACAATGGAAGTCACACAGAAAAACGGCCACACTGAAAAACGTTACACCGGCCCCGGTCGTAGAGAATTCATAAGTGACCTCATGCCGAATTCTGATTTTGTTCTTTTACAAGAACATTGGTTACTAAATGAGCAAATTCCGAAACTGCAAAATGATATTGGGAAAAATGTAATTGTTCATGGTGTATCCGGAATGGATGGAAGTGGCCTGTTGAGGGGTAGACCTTCTGGAGGCTGCGCAGTAGCGTGGAAAGGTGTTATTGGGAGTAAAACCTCCCCGGTTGAAACTCTCTCACGTAGAGTATGTGCTGTGAAGACAAAATATGACTCATTTGATGATGAAATACTGTTATTTAGTGTGTATATGCCTTCTGATAATTCAGGTGATGAAAATCTTGGTGAATTTAGGGACACCTTAACTGAGATTTCTAGAGTGTTAGATAGCTGCAACACGCGGCATGTAATCATTGGAGGAGATCTTAACACAGATTTCATGAGAGTTAGATCAGCTCACACTATTGCTTTGAGAGAATTTATGGAGAGGGAATCTCTGAGGTGTGGTCTTGACTTTGATTCAGCTGAGGTTGATTATACTTATGAATGTCCTATTACAGGGTCACGGTCAACGCTAGATCACTTTTTGCTTTCTGAGAATTTGTTTCAGTTATTAGATCGCTACAGTGTTGTTCACAGTGCCACTAATCCCTCGGGTCACTCTGTTGTAGAAATGTCAGTTGATCTCCCTGTCAATGGTGCAACTGGGAACATCAATGATGGTAAATCACAAAAACGTGGTGTATCTTGGGACAAGTCTTCAAATGAAGACCTTGAGAATTATGCGGAAACACTTGATAGGTATCTTGACTCAATTGAAGCTCCATACGATGCAATTCTATGCCAGAATCCTATGTGTGAAGATCACCAAAGGTCCTTGAATAAGTTTCATGATGACATAATTTATTCGTGCTTAACTGCAGGTAATGACACGCTACCTATTGGTGGTAATGGGAACCCAGGAGGGCGACCTGGAATAGCTGGGTGGGATGAGAACGTGGTCCAGTATAGGGAACGAGCCATTTTTTGGCATAGGATTTGGAAAGATAATGGTAAGCCCAGAGAGCTGGTATTGTAGCTGACATTCGTAGGCAGACTCGGTCTAGGTATCATTATGCTGTAAGAAGAGCGAAGAAGGATAGAGATAGAGTTTCGGCTGAAAAACTGGCTGAGACGCTTGCTGACAAAAACAGCAAGGATTTCTGGGCAGATGTTAAGAAAATAAAAGGGAAATCTTCTGTGGTACCTACGGCAATGGACGATGTCAATGGTAAAGAGGCTATAGGGAATCTTTTTAAGGACAAGTTCGAACGTTTGTATAACTCGGTGTCCTATGATCAACAGCATATGAATGAGTTAAAGGATGAAATGAACATCCTGATTAGGCAGCGTTGCTCACAACAAGATTGTTACTGTGACCACCTTATCACAGTTGATGATGTAGTGTATGGCATCAGTTGTCTAAAGAAAGGGAAACATGATAGTATTCCTGAGTTGAGTACGAATCACTTCTGTCGCGCTGGTAGGAAGTTAAAAGTTTTGATATCTCTCCTTCTTCGTTCCATGGTCATCCATGGTTACTGCCCTACAGACTTTACCATCACTACTGTTGTACCAATACCTAAAAATTCCAGGAAATCATTGTATTCATCAGAAAATTACAGGGGAATCGCTTTAAGCAGCATCATGGGAAAGATTTTAGATTACATAATTTTAAAGAACCACAGTGAAACTCTTCGTACATCAGATAGTCAATTCGGTTTTAAAAAAGGGTCGTCAACTATGCATTGTACTTACGTTATTGAGGAAGTGATCAGATACTATACTACCCATGATACACCGGTATATTGCGTAATGCTAGACGTTTCTAAAGCGTTTGATTGTGTCCAGTATATCAAACTTTTTAAACTTTTACTGAAAAGAGGGATGTGTTCCCTGGTAGCACGTTTTTAGCCAACTTGTACACATGTCAGCTAGTTAGAGTTAAATGGGATGACTTTATTTCTGGTAGTTTCACAGTCACAAATGGTGTCAAACAAGGCGGGGTCCTTTCCCCGGTTCTCTTTAATGTATACATTGATGAGTTTCTGAAAGGTTTCAAGGCTACTAAGGTAGGTTGTCACATAGGAAATGTATTCATGGGAGCATTCGCCTATGCTGACGACATAATTCTACTGGCACCTACATTAATGTCTCTTAAAAGATTACTGCGGACAGCTGATGACTTCTCAACAGAATACAGAATTACCTTTAATGCTCTCAAAAGTAAATTCCTAGTGTTTGGTAATATTATGGGTGGCAACATTGAACTCCGTGTAAATGATGTCGTGTTAAGACCTACTCGTTGTGAGACTCATCTTGGAATTGCTCTTGGGCCAGATGCCGATGTTGCACGAGTTGACAATGGTATTAATGAATTATATAAGAGGACAAATGTTTTGTTAGCACAGTTCGGCCATGCCGGTGCTGATGTTCGATATTTTCTATTTAAGCGTTTTTGCATGTCACTGTACGGTTGCGTGATGTGGAATATTTCAAAGCCATACACTGAGAGATTCTATACAGCATGGAGGAAATGTGTTAGGAGGGTCCTGGGGATACCATACAGAACTCACAACAATCTAGTTCATCATATAGTGGGTGAAATGAATATTGATAAACAATTAGAAATGAAGATTTTGAAATTCTACATTTCCCTCTGTAGAAGCGAGAACATATATGTTAGGACATGTGTAAGGTTGATGGAGAATGGGGGGATGTCATCTCTGGCAATAAGCCTCAGATACATTGCCCACAGGCAGGAAAATCAAGAGATAGTGAATGTAGGTTTAATTCAGAGAAGTCAGGCAATCAGAGATTTTATTCACCACAGGGATGTAAATCACGGAAACAGGCAGGACCTGAATGATATAATTGAATACTTGTGCACGTTTTAATATTCTGCATGTACTGTACATGTAGAGTCACTTTTCTCTCACCTTGCAAAAGTCATTGTATACCTTTGAGTATGAAATAAACATATATATATATATATAAATCGTTATAGTGATCTCGAGAAGTTGTTACGCGTTACGACGTACGTTCTTCGATTCGTGGGCTGTCAAAAGTCAGGCATTGTGAACCCACCGCGGAGGAGCTTGACAAAGCTGAACGGTTGTGGATTAAATCCATTCAGAGATCGCACTTCGGCGATGTGGTGGATCATCTAGGACGAAAACGTGACGGAAAACCGTTGGGCAAATGCCCTGCTATTGTGCGTCAACTGAATTTGATCTTAGACCAGGACGGATTGATTCGTGGTGTTGGAAGATTGAGCAATGTTAGTGATGTGAAAAACCCTTTGCTATTGCCAAGAAAGTCATGGTTCACTAAGTTGGTCATTCAACGCGCGCATGATCATGTGTTTCATTCAGGAATTGGCGCTACAGTTGTGGCAGTGCGGCGGAACTATTGGGTTCCTGCATGCAGGGCAGAGGGCAGAGCTGTATTGCATTCTTGTGTCATTTGCAAGTGGTTAACAGGTTCATCTTATCTTTTGCCACTCAGCCCTGACCTGCCCGAGTTCCGTGTTGACGCAACCAAGCCCTTTAAGAACATAGGCATGGATTTTACAGGTCATGAAGACCTCAGAGCACAATGGATGTAAGTCTAAAAATGGCATTTTGAGAAAATGAAGAAAAAAGAGTTGTGTCCTTTGTCCACTAAATCAACAGAAACCTGCCAATTTACCCACAAACTATCAAATTATACAAGGCTGGGGTATGATAAGTGGTGAGGTATAAAGAGGGCAGCACTATCAACAAAGTGACAATGTCAAACTTGGTATTGCAAAGGAATTACTGTTTTATGACTTGTGCCCTTTGTGCTCTCAGTACACTTACAGGCTGATTTTACCACTCAAATGTACAAATATACGTTGTAATTAGGTGTCCAGTCGAAAGAGGGCAGCACAAGCTCCAATTTGATGTGTGTAACTCAAAAGTGCAGAAATTAAGACTTAGGCCCATTGTGCTCTGAGGTCTTGATTTGTTAGTCTGTGGTCAAGATGGAAAACCTAGGAAAGCCTATGCGTGCTTGTTTACATGCCTGGGTACGAGAGGTGTAAATCTTGAGTTACTTGGTGATCTCAGTGCTGATTCATTCCTACAAGCGTTCAGAAGGCATTGCAGTACGTATTCTGTACCACACATGTGTCTCTCAGACAATGCGTCTACATTCAAGAGCGGCAGTGCCGAAGTTCAACAGTTGTTGGAAATAGTAGCTGGCGAAGTTGTACAACGTCACCTTGCGAGTAAGTGCATTAGATTTCGGTTCATTCCGGTGAAAAGTCCCTGGTGGGGCGGCGCCTGGGAAGGGTATTGGTAAACAGAGAAATCAAGAAATGAAGAAACCGAGAACTCCCATGATCGATTAGTTGGACTTATGCCATTCTGCATGTATTCAATATGGGCAGTTATTGCCGAAATAAAGACAAGCATAGTAGGTCATCGTGCAGAACATCCCCTGCACCAAAGAAACCTGGATTGATGATATGTTTTGTATCAGCACAGACAGCATATGANGGAATGCTGCATGATCCGATTTCCGAGCTCTGTGAGGTCGTATAATTCATTAATACGGTAGGTGCAGTTGGAAGGGAGGACGGCAAAAGTTCAAGCATATAATCTAGCGCGTAATTCACGAATTTTATTGTCCCCATACACTTTTTCATACGCCAAAAAACCTACGCGTACCGGTAGCACAGTTCACCGGTCATCAGTCATGCATGTATCATTGTATCCCTGTGCTAGTGTGCATGCAGATGACGTGTGTGCCGTGATCATACACTGTGTTGGCATGCATTAGGCCTACTGTACTGTAGTCCAGCCTGACATCTCTAAGTTCAAGCAGCCCACCTGTTATTCATAAATCAGTGGTAGGCCTAACAGGAAGGGTTCAGCACAGACGATGAATTGCTGCTAAAATAAAAGTGCATTCTGCAGATGGGCTGTGAGCAGCCCAGCTGCAGAATGCACTTTTATTCACAAACCTCAGGTACAACTATTGCAGTCTATCAATTCAGCTACTTGGCCTAGTATTCATGTTTCTCTTTTTCATCTATTTCAGAATTTGGCACTTGTTTTCTGTAAACGCGATTTGCTTCCTGCAACACATTATTTAGTGCAAACGGACTTTCGCAGCTTCAGCGCAACAACCTCTTCCGGTACCACCCACATCTACACACCGTATAGGCTTAAATCTATACCTAGCACCTCTCTTTCACTTCACTGGAACTAGGCCTACAGCTCCTAAGTGCTTGAGAATTTACTATAGGTCCCTTTTGAAAAGTTGTCGGGATTGGTCTTATCTCCCTATTCCCAAATTATGGTAGGTATAGCGTTAATTTTCAGCCCCTTCTGGCAATAATCCCACTGTATGGTTACCGGAAGTGTCTCAAATTAGGCCTGCAGCTCCTAAGTGCTTGAGAATTTACTATGGGTTCCTTTTGAAAAGTTGTAGGGATTGGTCTTGTCTCCCTATTCCAAACCCCGGAGGAGGAATAGCGTTAATTTTCAGCCCTTTTGAGCAATGACCCTACTGCATGGCTGTTTACTGGAAGTGTCCAAGACGTCAAAGTTGCCATGCAAAAAGAAAATTCATGAAAATGACGAAATAATGCACCCGGGTTATTCATGCACTTCATGACGTCATCAGTTTTGTGGTCACGTGCATCTTGGCAAGACGCACGTGACAACCTTGGATGAATTTTTTCACATATTGGACGACATTTTATAAATCTTGGAGGATTGTACAGTTCTTGGAAATTAAATTCTTGGACTGTACGTTTTCAAATCTTGAGCGAAAAATCAGTCTTGAATAAATTCCACTTTGGCATTCCATACGTGATGGTTAAACTAATCGATCATGGGAGTTCTCGATTTCTTCATTTCTTGATTTCTCTGTTTACCAATACCCCATGGGAACGCTTGATAGGAATGATGAAAGTAGTGATCTGTAAAGTTCTTCGTCGAGCTTTCATTTCATTTGAAGAAATGCGTACTCTCATCAAAGAAGTTCAATCTGTGTTGAACAACAGGCCACTGACGTACGCGTCAGGAGATGTAAATGATCTTTGTCCTTTGACACCCTCCATGCTTTTGTACGGGTTTGAAACCAATGCATTGCCTCATCATGAAATTGAGCAAGATCCGATGGAATTAGCAGCTTGTGAAAACACGCTTAGACGCGCTGAGTTGAAGCGCGCACAGTTGTATAATCACTTCGTAGCAAGGTTCAAGGATGAATATCTAAACAGTTTGCGTGAGAGGCATGTCTACCAAATGCGAAAGCACCATGCTGATTGTGACATCGTCAAACTTGGGGACGACGTCATAGTGCACGATGACGATGTTCCCAGGGTACAGTGGAAATTGGCTGTTGTCTTTGGGCTGATTCGAGGCCCCGACAATAGAGTGCGCGCAGCAACCATCAGAACTGCCAATGGTAAAATAAGTAACAGGGCCATTTCTAAATTGCACCCACTTGAGGTTAATGCAGGTTCTGATGAAGCACAAATTGCGACAAATCACAATGATTGTGATGTGAATTCGTCTCTCTTACGTAGAAGCAAGCGATCTTCTGTTTTATCATATACCCAGTAGTCTTGAACGTTAGTTGTGGTGTTGATATTTTTGGTGACTGGGAGGGGAATGTGGATGGTAGTCAGCTGCCCTGCATTCAGTGAGTCCAGTTCTATTGATTGACCCGTGACAAGTCTTTGGCTAGCTTCGCTGTTGGCCGCTACGCGGCGCGTTGGGCCCTTGCGTCAAGGCTCCGTGAGATCCGAGCAAGTCGTACTTTAAAGTGACAATTTTTGCCGAAAAAAAAATGTCAAATTTGAGCAGGACAAACCTGATGCATTACTTGTCGTCAAAAGAATATTCTTGGCCGTTTTCATCTCAATCTGTCAACTATTACGCAAAATACAGATAAAATTGTGAAGAGGGTGTTCCGTTCAACTGAGCGGGCGATCCGAGAGGGTGATAAATTTTTCCTGAACACCCATTGTGTGTTCCGGACTTTCCATTGTTGGCGCCGATGAACAGCAGAAATGGCCATTTCAACCGTCAAAAACACATCCAAACTCGGTGCGACGAACAGGAATCATCACTTACATTTTGAATAGTGTTCCTGGTAGGAAAAAATGTCAACTCAATAATGTTCATAATATGAAATAAACACGAAATTGCTGAGAGGGTGATCCGAGATTCCCAAGAATTCCATTGTTTTAGATGAAAAATGCTTTCGCACTACTTTTTCCTCTGTTGTGGATCGAGGTAGGCCTATGACGTCAGACAATCGGGATTATCCATGTGCCTGTCCAGCCAGCCCAGTTAGGGCGGATACACTACCGAAACACTGCCATGATTGAATGAACAATAATTTACAACTGATCACAATATTTAGAAGCCATCCCGCGACATGTCTTTTCGAACAGCAGTCCCTGGAAACGTGTAATGTACAGCGTACTCAGTGGTAGTCATGGCCAACAGAGTCGAAAAACATCCAACGACGTTCGACGTCGTGACGTCATGTCGTTGACGTGATGAAGGCATTTCGCTCATGCCGCAACACCGCGCAAGACGTGGTGTGATTCGTTCAAAATTGCCAAAATTTCGCCGTACGATTTGATCATGTTGGGCTACGGTGTAGGCCTAGATGATTCCTCCTGGCCGTTAGGCCCACAGGGCTCTGGCGAGAAGATCTCAAGACTAAAGGTATCGAATCCCCAAAACAAAGATGGTTTACTAACAGCACTTTGGGGATCTACATCTTGGCTCACTTTCTGAACGAACCGTCTCACCGCGGCGTCTCACCCCGTCAACATTCGCGCAGTAACACAAAGTTTTGGACGGGCGGTGATACAGGTGTCATCAGCTGAGTATTTAAAGTCATTTCTTGTGTTTATTATGGAAAAAACAAGGCGTTTTCGGGTATATGATAAATAAAAAACCACCCTCGTGTAATTTCCAAGTGTGCAGAACACACTCGTGATGGCCTTTGGCCGGGAAAATCCCTCGACCTGCGGTCTCGGGATTTTCCCGGCCAAAGGCCATCACTCATGTGTTCTGCACACTTGGAAATCACACTCGGGTGGTTTTTTTATTGCAGCGACTCGTCGAAAGATTGCTGAGCAACTTGCTTAATTTAAATGTAACCTCAACTTGCTTAATTTGAGGGCGGAGGATGTGGAAACTAGGAGTTGGGCTCTTGTCAGGACTCATTGAATTTGGGGGTGTCACATTCCCATTATATTTCATAGGAATGTAAGATGTAGGATTTGAGACGTGTCACATTCCATAGGCTATTGTGTTATTGTGTTCACTGGTTTTATTCACATGTTGTGCAGAGCTCTGTGTGTTATTCCTGTTCCTGAATAAAGTCACTTTGTTGGTAGACGTCGAGGTGTTGGCTTCTGTGTGTGCTCTCCTCCGCCCTGGTCCGAGTTTTCCAAACTACAAAAGCCATTACATATACAGAGTGAGTCAAAAAAAATAGACACTTTTAAAAAGGCCCATTGTTTTATTGTGTACCAATATATACAGTATATTTTTCCTTGTACTTATGCAGCAACTCTTCCTGCATCTTTTGGTACCAGTCATGCTTGATTGGTTTTCATGCATGACCGCACAGGAGACAATTAAGGGACAACGGTGAAATCTGATCTGCGCCAACTGATCAGAGCTGGATTTGAAATGGATAGCCAAGTAATTTTCTTGCCCGTGGATTAATCCGCAGAGACAGTGACAGCGGCAGCGAAAGGGAAATGCCATAAATGTTTTAGTCAATGTTAAGTTTTACACTGTTGTGATTTTTGTTCATATCAACTGATCAGAGCTGGATATGAAATGGATAGCCAAGTAATTTTCTTGCCCCTGGATTAATCCGCAGTGACAGTGACAGCGGCTGTGAAATGGAAATGCCATAAATGTGACCCGGCACAGCAAAATGAGTCGGAAGTCGCACAGAAGAAGACCGAAGGTGGAACCAGACAGCAACCACAGAAATCGACCAAGTCAAATTTCACAATGGGCAGACAATCCTGAAATCAGCGAACCATTGGGGTCACCTTGGACATGTTGGGTCTTCTTATGTGCGCATTCCGACTCATTTTGTCGTGCCGGGTCACAAATGTTTAATTTTACACTGTTGTGATTTTTGTTCATATCCAGCCCTGATCAGTCGGCGCAGATCAGATTTCACCCTTGTCCCTTTATTGTCTCCTGTGCGGTCATGCATGAAAACCAATCAAGCATGACTGGTACCTAAAGATGCACGAAGAGTTGCTGCATTAGTACAAGCAAAAATATATTGTATATATTGGTACACAATAAAACAATGGGCCTTTTAAAAAGTGTCTAGTTTTTTTTGACTCACTCTGTATACGTAGTACATCGGATCCATTTGCTGACAACGTAGTTAGCCCCTGGGGTAGGAAAGTGGCGTGCGCGGCGATGGTGGCGCGGACTGTCAACAAAAGTGGCAGTTTCGAGCTCCTTTAAGACAATCGACCCTCGTCATGGTTAGGGTTTGCAGGAGTGGAAGTCTGTCTATTTTCGAACACCTTGCGGGACCTCATTCGGTATCAGGATGACAAACATAACTAACCTCAGACACGTGATTTTTTTGCAGCATGAAAAGGCATCTGTGCAAATGTTCAGACATATTGCAGAAAAGAAACTTAAGGAGAAATTTGAGTGGTATAAACTCACAGAGAAAGACATCAAATTTGTTGAAGAGATGATTGGTGGACCGATAGAGCAGGAAGAGATGATTGGTGGACCAATAGAGCAGGTATGGTAAATTTTTAAAATGTGCACACGACTGTTTCCTATGTTTGAACCAGGCCACTGTGACAGCACTGTCATATCAGAAGAGGCAGCGTGTTCTGATCAGACATTAGCCGTCGTGGTTACACTACATAAAATCCCCGTTTTTTGCGGTCACACCTATGAATTGCCGGGCTTCAAGAAACCCGTGTCTGAAAAACACGGGTTTTTGAAACCCGGCAAGCGAGTGTCTTGGTCTCTGCCGAGACCACGCGCTGCTAAACGCTGGAGTCGTAAATACGCGCTTTAGGTTAATCTCTTGCGATTTTGACAGTCACGCGCGATTAGGGGAAAACCGCGCTTCGTAAATACGGCCCTGAGGCTGGCCGTCCATAGATGACCTTTATGTGCATGTGAAGTTTTGACCCGATCGGATATCCAATATGGCCACCAGGTGGCATAACCCTCAAATCATTGAAGTCCTGCAACTTGGGAATGACTTGACCCAGATTGCTCACAACTGACATATAACTCTCTGTCATTACACTGTTATATCCAAACGGGTGAGCACATGGTCCATGGACCATTTCATTTATTCAGACAAAGCCATGGGGTAATACAGATAAAAGGTAGATTCATCATAGAAAGGCAAGAGAATACCACGATATTTCCCAATGTCCCCGATTTATGCAGCATTGATTTCCATGATCCCAAAATTTTCGCTTATGTGACGGAGACCATTATGGGAAAATGTGTTACAAGCCTGGCGGCGACAGGTTTCACAAGGTGACCTCATCTGGCACTCCGGCATCATTCCCCCAGGCTTCAGCAGCCGTATATTGGCATGTAAACACAGGTGATGGCGTATACACAACAACCAGTGATTAGTCATATCAACGGAGAGAGCAGCATAGTGTAATAACATTGCGCAAGATATCGATACCTGCGCGCTGCGCACTGCGGCGTACATACAACAGTAGACCGCTTCACTCACTCACAGCGAATAAAGTAGCCCTACGCGCCAAATTGAGACCCCGTTGGAGGATAACCTCGAAAGCTGCCTGTTTAATTCCATGTCAAAGTCAACTTCAGCCATTTTGCCAACTCATAACAAATAGGCAAACTTGTTAAGTATTATAGGATGTCAAATATACAATCGCCATTATATTCCACCATCTTCCTCAAACATTATCGTTCAGAAACCGATAAACCCTCTAAAATACGACTAAAACGTCTAAAAAAATTCCACAGCATTTCTGCTCGAAAATTCTCGCAGAAATAAAACAACCATACTAGAATTACATGCCAAATTTCAAAGATATTGCTCCTTCAACAACAGAGATATAGCTGAAAATATTGCCAGTCATGCAGAGACAAGCCAGACAGTGCTGGAAATAGGGGTCACCTTGTGAACCAATAAATGCCGAGGCGCCGGTAGCACTACCGGACTTTCGGCCCAGATCGTTTGCGATATCGTCTGGCGTGCTGGCGGCTTAATAATCAAAACATGTCTTTTTTGTTTGTAGCCTGCCGTGGTGAAGTTCAAAGATATCATTGCAAACAAACTTGACCCAGAATTTAAGAAGGAGCACAACATCTCAGACAAAGACATTAAATTAGTTACAGAGATAATGTTATAATGTTATAAAATACCAACTCTATTTTTTTTCAGACCTGGCCCTACAGTGGTAGAGACAGATCTAAAGGATTCCTTTATGATGTACGGCATTATAAGTTGGATTTAAGCTGATATTGATTTGTTTCAAAGTGAAAGAAGGAAAACTGATGCAGATGATAATGAATTACGTGTTACTGTAAGCCTATGTGGTTTGTCAATGATTGCAATTGCTCACTGCGAGTGAATGAACAGACCACTGGCTAACACCATAAAGGTTATACTCCAATCAATTTCTTAATCAGTGCTAATGTAGTACAACATTTAGTTCCCATCACTGACCTCTGTGTATTTTCATCCTCCCATAGCAGGGTTTGGTCTCGTTCCTCTTCATACACTCGCACACAAAGCCCGGCTGAAATTGAATCTCCCAGCCAAGCATGAGGCAGTTAGAAATCCATTGCCAAATCAAAGAGCAGCATTTTTAGGGTGTGAATGCGAAATAAGTATGACTTATACATGTATAAACAATCAAAAATACCGTAAAATGAGGTTACTTTTGCCCTAGGGGGCAACTTTGGCCCATCCACCCAAAAATATATTGGCCCAGATAGTGAACTGACGTGATGAGTGATACATTGTATCACTTTCTTAAGGTAATTAACAGGTCATTCAGTTCAGGTTTGGCAGCGTTTTACAACTTTTCCAACTGTAGTAGATTGCAACATTGTATCTTTTTCTGAGAAAACAAAAAATCAGTTTTTTGGGAACGCTGACACTTTTCCTTCGGCAGTGTTGTGTGTTAATGGGAGAGGTGAGTAATTGATGTGCATTGATTGTTCATATGATCAGCTACCTAGCACAAAGGCAGGTTTTTTTCATATTCATAGCATTTCCATTTCCCGCGGTAAAAATCATGACAGTGGGGTTACTTTGGCCCACAATTTTTAGAGGTTCCACCATGCAGCATTTCAGGACTCCAAGGAAAATCTTTGGAAAATTGAAAGAAACTGTGGAAAAATGAATTTCCTATTATCAGAAAAGGAAATCCTGGCATGAAAAATTGTATTTTCCAATGTTGGGACTCAAAAACGTAAAATTGGCTCACAAAGGATAAACATATGAGTAAACACACGGCAAATGTAATGAAAAATGGCAAAAACATCTGCAAAAGGAATTCAAATGTTTTGAAATACAGTGTAATGGATTTAGCCATCTTTTGCACTGTAAAAATTAATAGGCATGGCATTAAGACTGGGGTGGGGTAAAGTTACCCCATCCCTATGGGGTAACTTTAGCCCATCAAAATATGCCTGCAAATTTTAGGCAATGCAAATAATTGTTAATTGTACTATACATAACTGAAAATGAGTGATTATGTTCTCATAAAAGGGGTTCATCAAGTTTATGGTACAAGTACACTAAATGTGGAGTAGTGAAATATAAAAAAAGTGGGCCGAAGTAATAAGAATCTTATCTATACGTATATACGAAGAACCACTGTGATAATATTAAGAATTTTGAAAAGACATAAGTGATTTGTAGATACAAAACTTCTACGATAAAACCATTCGGAACGACCTGAGGCGAACTGCTTATCTGTCAGTGGGCCGCGCATTTCACCTCGGACACAATTCCAAGGCAGCCATATTGTTTATCGACAAACCCACGTGACCGCCGGCGTCAGGACCGTGGGACTCCTTCCCCGAATTTTGGCATGTTAAGATGTTCAACCTGATTTGTTGGATAAGTTGAGGCATATTATATAAACTTACCTGTATCTCACATAATCTGCGAATTATTGATCAACAACGCAACATTTAGTTCATGCGCAGCATGCTGCTGGTGTGATGAGGCGAACCGCATCACAAAACCCAGAAATGCGTTGCAATCGTTGCGAGTTCAAGATGGCTGCCTTGGAATTGTGTCCGAGGGTAAATGCGAGTGACGAAAATTGCCGAGCAGTTGACTTCGGAAAGTTCCGAAAGTGATAAAACAGGGTAAAACCTCGAAAGTCCCCAAACCACGACAATAGAGGAAGTGCAACTTGCGTATGAAACAGCCGCCCCAGATTCACTGGATGTTCTATTTCAGCAGGGGTTAGTGTGAGTGGATGAAGAGGAGCGAGGTGAAAACCCCTCCTGTGGAAGGATGGTGTATTTTGTATGCTCCAAGCAGGCTTTTTCCTGCCCTCCTTTCGAGAGATGTCAAATATCCCTGTTGTTTTTCCAGATTGTTGCGAACAAAAAAAATGGCATTGACGTTGACAAGTGGGACTACCTTTCCCGCGACTGCTCCTATCTTGGTATAAGGAATGGTTTTGATCACCGCCGTTTCATTAAGTTGACAAGAGTAATCAAAGTTGGCCAGGACTACCATATTTGTGCCAGGAAGAAGGTAAATTACGTTGAACTACAAACAAGAATTTGCGAAGTCACTTGTCAGTGAATTTACACCACCTGTAGACAGTTATTGGGCATGAAATAATAACAGGTTTCTACGGTGAAAGACATAAGAGCCGTTTAGACGACAGGCGAAAATCCACATGCGATCCGATCGAATCCGATTGTGGTCCAAAACTCTTGCGTGTAAACGTACCCAGTGCGGTCCAATGTGGATTTAAAATGGACCATCGATTTTGTTGGTCCCGAATCCACATTCGACCGCATTAGACCACATACAACCAGACTAAAATTCTCGTCTCAACGCAAAAAACGCAAATGAGACCCGAATTCGGATTCATCCTAACTGCGCGCGTGCGCAATGATGTGGTTTTCTTCCTCCACTGACCACACTCGCTGTGGAGAGTTCCTCAAGGGTAATTTGAAGTCGTAATGTGACCAGATTGACATGCAGGGTTATTCTAACGTTTCCAGGAAGCCCAGAGTCTCTACAACATGTTCCAAACACGGCTGCTGCTCCATCGCTCGGCATGCAAACACAAAACTGTACAGGCAATAGAAATTATGTGAGTATGTTTACCAATGTACATGTACCATGGAGAATACCAGCGTTCGAAATAATGGGAAGGCCAGATACAGATCGGACACTGAAAGTAGTGCCTTTTGATCATTATCGATTACATCAACATGCAGCAACCCGTACCAACGGGCAAGGCCCACGCTCTATCACACCACTTTGTGTGATGTAATGGGCAGAGTATAACTTGCGGCTGGACGCAAGGAAACCAACCGCCGCGTAGCGGCAAATCAGCGAAGCTTGCTAATTACCTATTCGTTTCACAGTCTATCATTTTGGCCTTGGAGGCGGATTTTTGCCTGAAACTTTGTCACCTAATACTGAATTCACAGGAGTAAGACGGGCGTTTAACCCGTACAGGATAGGTGTGTATCAGAATTCTGAAGGGAACTAATGTGAAAATTTGTCCAAAACGGGTTCGAGTGATGAGTTAGAAGCGTTTTTTGTTAACCGGCGATGAACAAGTGACGTCATCAACTGGGGTATAAATTATTCTGAGCGACGAAGCTGCGTGAAAACGAATTTAGCCCATATCGCTCGCTGAATCTGTGACGTCACCACTGGTGTCATAATCGCTCTTCGAAAATGAATTTAGGCCATTTTGCTATCGTGCTTGTGAAGTGAAACATGTGAAATCATGAAATGAAACACTGGCCAGCGAGCCTTGGCAAAATAAACAGCTATGAAAATATCTGTGGCATATAGACAACTAAGACAACTAACGCCCATGGGCAGCTGACTTATGGCCTCCTGTGTTTCGTGTGTGGATCAGGTTTAGCTATAGGCCTATACCGCTGACATGGCTGATTAGTGATGGATGCCAGCATTGTTAGGCCTAGGCCAGACCTGCATGCATGGTCCGTGCATTTTTATGCAGTCTCTGGTGATTGACAGGACTGGTGGTGTGCATACTGTGCACTGATGAATCGCCATGTGTTTCGAGTGGTTCTCCCACACAATCTTATAAGTTAAATGCATAATATCATAGATAGTAGGCCTACATGCTTTTGCTGCTTTAAGAGAGAACATAACTTTTCTCTTTTAAAGCAGCGAAAGCATACTTTATCAACGACATCGCCCATACATCATGATAAAACCCTATGTAGCTCTACCGGTTCAATGTTCTGGGTAGTTTTCACTGGCATCGAGCATGGAGGTATTATACATATGTGACCGTCTCTGAGAAAACCCGGCCGAAGTCGCTGGGGAGTGACATAGGCCTTGATCTTTGTTGCACCATCGATAAGGCTTTGTTTGCCACAAACAGACAGCTGTTTTTTTATTGTGACGACACTCCCAACGTAACCTATTAACGCTGAAAGGGTAAATGTCGTCCTGGGTATATACAAAGATTACCCAGGATCTCAATCTTCAGTAAAACAATACCCTGGGTGTAGTTTCGGTAGCCGAACATCACCCAGCATCGTGGTATGACACCTGGATTTCAAGGTTGTCGCGCCCGTGGTCACGTGACCGCCTGAAGAATGTCAAGAACAGCTCACTCAACAAGTACCGCGGCGCGAGACCGCGAGATTTCACGGGATTTCTAAATAGGACTCGTTCCTAGGCACTGATTGCGGATGCTGGGTGATGTTCGGCTACCGTACCGAAACTGCACCCAGGGTATTGTTTTACTGAAGATTGAGATCCTGGGTAATCTTTGTATTTACCCTTTCAGCCCTATTAACCAGCGACTCTGACTGGGTTTTCTCATAGACGATCACATAAGGCCTATAGTACATGGTGAACGTGGGTAAGTCGCTTCTCGACTCGTCATACAGCCCTGGTCAATTAACTTTAAAAACCCTACCACATTGAGACTTACCGTCTATGTGCGCCGCCTCGCCAAAACGGCAAGGGCAAGGGGGGGGGGGAGAGCTAATTTACACTAAACACTAGCATGACTGGCGCCAAAACAGAATCCAAAGAAGAAAGCACAAAAATTGACACACAAAGTGGTAAAAATCAAGAAGTCAACTTCCAGGACTTAGCAAATTTTCGACCCCAACCGGGGTCTTCTTCAGGCTGGCACTTTTCCACACTAGATTTCAGAAAAGACTGAGCTGAATCCCAAATGTAGATCTGAAATACCCTGTGAAGTCCTGGAAGTTGACTTCTTGATTTTTACTGCCAAAAGTGAAGGATCATCAATAGATGGCGCTGTTTGACGAGGGATCCAAACCCAAGCCATCACCCTAGGTTAAACCCACACCGCCGTAACACACTTTCTAATCGGCTAAGATACGTGTACAAAATGTATCCAACATAGAGCACAAAGAACGACACATGAAATGATCCGATACGTACAAAAGTCGTCTCCGTCGAGTCCGAATTTCGCAAATTTTCGACCCCAATCGGGGGTCTTCCTCAGGCACTTGTGAGTAAACGTCCCAGAAGTAAATGAAGTGGATTCCTATGTTATGGATCTGAAGTATTAATACAGAAACACTGAAAAAAGAAGAAGGTGTGAAAAATTTAGGTTGACTGAAGGAGTTCATACAAAAACGCTGTAAAAACAAGAAAATGTGAAAAGTTTAGGTTTGACTGAAGGAGTTAAGGAGAAACAAGGACCCATTGTTGGGGGCTGGAACTGATTACACACTCTAAACAAGAGGCCCATGGGCCTGGCGCTCAGCGGACAGTTGACTTGAGGTGTAGTTGTAGGTGTAATGAAGCATGCTAAAGGAGAGGTCGAACTGTAAACTGACTGGGTCCAATGGATTTTATTACCGGTATAAAAAACAAAGAGCATGACACATTGGCTCAACTGGTCTTTAAGTAGGTCACTAGGTCATGGAAGTAGGTCACTTTAAACCTACACTTCATTACCTTTAGTTTGACACCAAACATGGCTACCTTGGCTCAACTGGTCTTTAAGTAGGTCACTAGGTCATGGAAGTACGTCAGTTCAAACCTACACTTCATTACCTTTAGTTTAATACCAAACATGACTACCTTGGCTCAACTGGTCTTTAAGTAGGTCACTAGGTCATGGAACTAGGTCAGTTCAAACCTACACTTCATTACCTTTAGTTTGATACCAAACATGACTACCTTGGCTCAACCGGGCCCATATTCATAAAACCTAAAACTTGCTAGCTTAGTTGGCTGCTAGTTGTGTACATTGGCCTATACAAACTAAGCACTTTAGCAGGCAACTAAGCCTAGCAGGGTTTTATGAATATGGGTCTGTCTTGGTCTTTAAAGCTGAACTGCATGAACAAAAACTGGAGATCCGAGCACTAAAAAAAGACCACCACGCCACGGTGGTGGTCAAGAGAAATGCAAACGACCATAAGGCACTTTCAAAACACCTCCGAAACATGATAGACTACCAGGCTATTTGGTGGCGCCACTGTATTCACCCTGAGTCAGTCAATAGAGCAACATCAAGACATGGCATCCAGTGACTTCTGCAGGTCGAAGGCATTAGGTTCTTACCGAACCAGAGAGTATAGTCGGTCACTATTCTATAGTATTCACGTCTTGTTGACATTTATGGTGTTACCAAAGCACCAGTTGAAAACATTTATGCATTCCAAAACAATACAACACTCATTTGACGTACATCAACGTCATCAGATATCATTATGTATAGGTTGAGGATAATTCTTATTTTATCCCTTTGGTCATAATTACCGCAATCAATTAAATATTCTTTCTCCAAATACATGTACACACACATCGCGCTAGTCATGTATGCATTATTGCTCATATCGAGTACATTGCGTTTCTGTGAAAATATATTCAAATAACAAACCAAAAGAAATAAAAATAAGATTTACCAAATTGAGTTTCTGAAACTCAGATGAGTGGTGTATTATTTGTTGATGCCGAAGTTATTGCCATTGTACCACATATTTTAACTGCGCGCAAGCACTAAATAACCCTGACCAACCTCATGCTCAAGTTCCTACGGATTGTACTAAGTCTACCCAGACTCTGTCACTTGGACACTATCTCTTGATGTGTCTCGATAGAAAGCCTGAGATTGAATACAGTGGCGCCACCAAATACGCTGGTGGTCTATCATGTTCTGGAGCTGTTTCGAAGGGCGTTTGCACTTCTGTAGACCACCATACTGCGGCGCTGTGGTTTTTGCTCATGCAGTTCAGCTTTAAGTACGTCACTAGGTCATGGAAGTAGGCCAGTTCAAACCTACACTTTATTACCGTTAGTTTGATACCAAACATGACTACGTTGGCTCAACTGGTCTTTAAGTAGGTCACTAGGTCATGGAGGCTTTCTGCTGCTCTGCAAGGATAAAATAGGGATTTATAGGGATGGATTGCATGGCAAATATAGGGTATTATAGGGCTTTCGCCCCCAATATTTGACAAGTCTTTAGTGGCACAGTAAATCATGTGAGAACCAGACGTTGTTACATATACGGGCACGGATCAATGACTGTCAGAGGGAGGTGCAGGGCCGGCGAAAGTGCCAGTACCGACGGAAGTCTCCCCCAGAAATTTTTGAAATCTAAAAGAATAAAAGGCTGTAGACATGATTTCCTGGCATCTCAGCATCAAAAGAGAAGCTTTATTTTGGCTCAGTTTTTTGCTCATTGTTGCAAGTTATTGGGAAGAAAAAATATTGGTGGTGGAAAGCAGGAGGGGGAGGGGCGACACCGACCCCCCCCCCCTCTGGATCCTCGCCTGGGCTATATGGCCTAATAGTCCGCAGAACTCACGACTGTAATCTGACTGACAATATGCTGGCCCCGTGAAGCTGGCATCCTGGCATCAGGCGTCTGTCCAGGATTTCGAGCAGAGGGGGTCCAGGGGATCGAGGGCCATCAAGTGAGGAGGCGGAGGGGGAGCGCGAGGGGGGTGTCCCCTCTCGCGTAGAAAATATTGTAAATTCTGCACGCTGAAGACGCCATTTCTCAGCATTTCAGCCTTGAACATGTCTTGACTGAATGAATTTGGTCGCATCCGGTACACCCAACAACGGATACTTGATGGGCTTACTAATACCAGAATTATAGCGGGTACTACAACTATATCAGAGCAGGGGTCCGAACTCGCTACACCCTTCACCTGCTTGACACTCTCCCTGTTATTTGAAGTGATGGGGTAAAAAATCTATGGCCTGCGTGAGCAGAGCGTGGTCCGGACGCCNNNNCCCCCCCCCCCCCGGACACCCGTCTGGGCATACAGTAAAGCTGGTATGCTAACGACAGGAATCACAGCATTCGCGGCCTCGCGAAAATACCAGAAAAGAGAAAATAGGATAGGGTCAAGGGAAACAAAAAATAGGGCTTATAGGGCAAATTTTGCAAAAAATAGGAATTTATAGGTAGAACAACACAATATAGGAATTTATAGGAATTATAGGGCCGGCAGAAAGCGTGTAAAAAAAGTCAGTTCAAACCAACACTTCATTTAGGGGTATTCGAAAACCCTGGAGACTGGAGACTGGAGAGTGGACAATGGAGAGCGTCATTGTTCTCCGCCACCTGGATCAACATCCCATCAAGGATATTTCAGTAACAGGTATAACTCCAGAATACAGAAGGCAGTGATGTGCTCATCATAGTCTTTTTTGGCCCTGGTGTTGATTGTTTGTAAAAGAAATTCTCCGCACCACTGGTGCATGTTCTACTTGCTGGAAAAATAAATTGAAATTGAAATAGGGTGCCTGCAGTGTGGCCCAGACTTTTTAACATCAAACTGTATGGAAACAGCATTGCATAGACTAAAATGCAGCTCATACAGTACCGTTCCCAATCATGAGGAAAATCTAGGCCACCTTGTGGAGATTTTAATTGGGCTTCAATGGGAAAACATTGGCTTTCTGGCACATTTTGCAGACATGGCCGGGCAGACCAGAAGTTGGACGAGCCCTGAAGAAATGATTAATGTCCATCAGAAACAGGCATAGGGGTTCTAGTTGTGCCATAGGGAGATTGGATGTCAAATTGAGAGGGAACATTGCGTCCTGATTGAGGCTATTCGAAAACCTTGACGTTAACGTAGGCTCGTCGCCAGTATGTGAATCCAGGTGGCAGAGAACGTTGACGCTCTCCATTGTCCACTCTCCAGTTTCCAGTATCCAGGGTTTTCGAATACCCTTCATTTAGTTTGATAATAACAAACATAGCTACTTCAACTGGGCTTTAAAGGAGCACGGTATTGGATCTCAAATGCGTTATTTGACTGCCGACGTAGAGGGAGCCACCTAGCGGCGGTAAGACGAACTACAAAAATGCATTACAAAATGTACGTAGTAAATCGGGTCAATTCGCCGACACGTAGTTAGCCCCTGAGTTGGAGAGTGGCGCGGTGACGCCGGCTGTCGAGAAAAAGTGGCAGTACCGTGCTCCTTTAAGTATTCCGGTATTAACTCTCCGCCGGATTCGAAATCACGGACCCTCGCATCAGATGGGAAGGGGTTAATAGGCCTATATCACTTATGAGTCGAGATGATGTTGTATTAGACCTACTTGGTGACAATGGGTTAATACCAGATAGGCCTGCAATTCGTGGTGAAGTGAAATAGATATCTTTTGAGACGCATTGGGTGGGAAGGAGTTAATATGGGAACCAATCCATGACTGACGTCACTAATGATGGATGAAGTGAGAAAGGGCATGTGGCTGATCTGGCGATGCTTGCCATTCAATACAACAGGGTGTTTTGACCGTCTCCGACAGTTCAACATGAACTTCCTTGAGGAAGGATAAGCCGCGGCCAGGACAGAATTTGTCTCTTCTCGGTTTATCAAATGAAAACAAATAAGACAAAATCCATAATGACCATGATGACTGTCGCCGTGTCACGTTGTGGAGAGCGATATGTCCTGAACTTCACCAATCTGAACGTCAGAGAACGATTCGTGCCAACATCGTATCTCTGATGTATATCGGACAGCGCCATATTGCTCCGGGATCTACTTCTTCGGTCATGCTCGACAAGACTGTTCAAATCTATCGATCTGAATGATCAAAGTTACCAATTAGGGATTGTGAGTGTTGCTACACATAGAAAAATGAGTTGAAGCATGTTACCTTACCTGATGAAGGGTCACTCACGCTATAGCAGCAGGTTGAACTTCTCAAGTGGTGATGTGAAGGCTGGTCGGCCATTTTGTTTCGACATTGTAACGTTGTCCATCCTTGGTGTTATCACTGCCTAAAATGTGCCTTAATCCACTGAATAACTTCAGATTCTACAATAAATAAAATTATCCCACCGATATAATGCGCAAAGAACCCATTTATACGTGTATTGGTCTGCACTATATCATCAAGTGCGGAAGGTTACGGTCAATGTCACAGACGACCCACTCACTGCGGCGAATCACTGAATTATCTCGTGATTTGCGAGATGATTACTACGCCGAGGCTCCTATATACAGTCGAGGTAGGTTACGATGGCCGCCCGAATGTAGCCGAGTACCTCCGAAGATGACGTCGATTGGAACTTCACCTGATGAAACCAAGAGTTCCCTGTCCCTTCGTCGTTGATGGTCCCAATCAAACTAAAGACATTTCATGCTATCGGAATGTGTGAAATATAAGGAATTTTTATTGTCATACGCAACAAAAATAGCCAGAGTCGGAGACTCGAAATGACCAATGAGAAGCCGATTAGAGATCGAGCAGTGAAAAGCGAGGGGCCGACGATAGGCCTCATTCGGCTGATAGCACCAAAATTATCATATCCCTTCGTCATTAATGGTCCCAATCAGACTAAATATGTATCAAATAATCTAAATATGTGCAATTTTAACAATTTCTAAGGCAGCACACTATGAAAGCAGCCCGAGTCGAAGACTTGGAATGACGTGCATGAAGCCGAGATCGCTGTTGTCGGTTCGATCATTGTGATTTTTTTCTTCCAATATATATCGTCATATTTGAACCCACTCATGTCGTCGTTTTGATGAAAAATAATTCCCCCGCGCCTCAGCGCGGGGAGTTATAAGCTGTTCTGGTGCATGGTCCGCCAGCTCTGTATACAAACCTTCGATTCGTAAAAAACTTTTTTGATCTCCAAACATTCTATTACCTCATTCAAAATAATGCCTTCTAACAGATTTGGTCACAAGGCAATTTCTAATCTATTACGTGCTTAAAAACATTCAAAAAACAGACATTTTTGTAAGCAGATATGTTTCGGCGTCAGTGTCTGCACCACCTGGATTTCTTCGATGCCCCATGCTGATGCGGTCATGATGACCAAACCGTATGGTGGGCTATATCCGCCAAAGGTAGACAATATAATCCACGTCATCTTCGATCTTGCAAATCTCGCAAAAAGTAGACGTTAACAAAACAAAGACGTTCAGTTCACAGGATTGTAGGTCAGTCATGTAGTGATAACCCCTTCCTACCCAAGGTCAAGGGTCTAATAAGATATATATTAACTCAACAAGGATTGTAGGTCAATCATGTGGTCTTAACCCATTCCCACCGAAGGACAAAGGGTCTAATGAGGTACCTATCTTGATTCAAAAGGATTGTAGGCCAGTCATGTCGTCTTAACCCCTTCCCACCAAAGGACAAAGGGTCTAGTAGGATATCTATCTTGATTCAACAAGGATTGTAGGCCAATCATGTGGTGTTAACCCCTTCCCACCAAAGACCAAAGGGTCTAATAAGATATCTATATCTTGATTCAACAAGGATTACGTAGGACAGTCATGTGGTGTTAACCCCTTCCCACCGAAGGACAAAGGGTCTAATGAGGTACCTATCTTGATTCAACAAGATTGGCCAATCATGTGGTGTTAACCCTTCCCTACCCAAGGCAAAGGGTCTAATAAGATATCTATCTTGATTCAACAAGGATTGTAGGTCAGTCATGTGGTGTTAACCCGTTCCCACCGAAGGCCAAGGGTCTAATAATATATCTATCTTCATTCAACAAGGATTACGTAGGTCAGTCATGTGGTGTTAACCCCTTCCCACCGAAGGCCAGGGGGTCTAATAAGATATCTATCATCATTCAACAAAGATTGTAGGTCAGTCATGTGGTGTTAACCCCTTCTTACCCAAGGCCAAGGGCCTAATAAGATATCTATCTTGATTCAACAAGGATTGTAGGTCAGTCCTGTGGTCTTAACCCCTTCGCATTGAAGGCCAAGGGGTATGAGAACATATCTAAAGATTGTAGGTCAGTCAATTGGTGTTAACCCCTTCCCACCCAAGGCCAATGGGTCTAATAAGATATCAATCTTGATTCAACAAGGATTGTGTGTCTGTCATTTGGTGTTAACCCCTTCCCACCGAAGGCCAAGGGATCTAATAAGATATCTATCTTGATTCAACAAGGACTGTCGGTCAGTCATGTGGTGTTAACCCCTTTCCACCAAAGACCAACGGGTCTAATAAGATATTTATCTTGATTCAACAAGGATTGCAGGTCAGTCATGTGGTCTTAACCCCTTCCCACCAAAGGACAAAGGGTCTAATAGGATATATATCTTGATTCAACAAGGGTTGTAGGCCAATCATGTGGTGTTAACCCCGTCTCACCAAAGACAAAGGGTCTAATAAGATATCTATATCTTGATTCAACAAGGATTACGTAGGCCAGTCATGTGGTGTTAACCCTTCCCACTGAAGGACAAAGGGTCTAATGAGGTACCTATCTTGATTCAACAAGGTTTGTACGGCAATCATGTGGTGTTAACCCTTTCCTACCCAAGGCCAAGGGTCTAATAAGATATCCATCTTGATTCAACAAGGATTGTAGGTCAGTCATGTGGTGTTAACCCCTTCCCACCGAAGGCCAGGGGGTCTAATAAGATATCTATCGTGGTTCAACAAAGATTGTAGGTCAGTCATGTGGTGTTAACACCTTCCTACCCAAGGCCAAGGGTCTAACAAGATATCTATCTTGATTCAACAAGGATTGTAGGTCAGTCTATGTGGTGTTAACCCCTTCCCACCGAAGGCCAAGGGGTATAAGAAGATATCTATCTTGATTCAACAAAGATTGTAGGTCAGTCAATTGGTGTTAACCCTTCCCACCCAAGGCCAATGGGTCTAATAAGATATCTATCTTGATTCAACAAGGATTGTCGGTCAGTCATTTGGTGTTAACCCCTTCCCACCGAAGGCCAAGGGATCTAATAAGATATCTATCTTGATTCAACAAGGACTGTAGGTCAGTCATGTGGTCCTAACCCCTTCCCACCCAAGGCCAGTGGGTCTAATAAGATATCTATCTTCAACAAGGATCGTAGGCCAATCATGTGGTGTTAACCCCTTGCCACCAACGACCAATTGGTCTAATAAGATATCTATCTTGATTCAACAAGGATTACAGGTCAGTCATGTGGTCTTAACCCCTTCCCACCGAAGGACAAAGGGTCTAATGAGGTACCTATCTTGATTCAACAAGGATCGCAGGCCAATTATGTGGTGTTAGCCCCTAACAACCAAAGACCAATGGGTCTAATAAGATACCTATCTTGATTCAACAAGGATTATGTAGGTCAGTCATGTGGTCTTAACCCCTTCCCACCGAAGGACAAACGGTCTGATGAGGTACCTATCTTGATTCAACAAGGATTGTAGCCAAATCATGTAAAGTTATCGTTTTGCCGTTTGATTTCTTAAACTCCGTATTCTTGCAACGTCTACTTCTTGCTGATATAAACCCCCATAAACCAGTGTGTGGAGCCTGGACACCAGCAAAGTCTGGTTAATGTTACCTGTGAGCCTACTGCAGTGAGTGCATAAGGGGGTCATCAGCTGTGCCAGGAGAAGCACGGGGCGAAGTTCAGGCACAAACTAACATGACTCAAGCAGCAGATGCCCCCCCCCCCCCAAGTTGAGATTGTCTTGCTCTGACATTGTTTCGGAGTTTCCTCTGTCTGGACTTCACATAGCTAGAATGAATCCTCCCCTCACCTGGAGTGAGTCACTCCCCAGAAGGGCATCTGAGTAGTGATTTTTTATAGCTCCTTGGCTCCTGTGGCAAACCCACGGGAGTGACCTCGTTCCCGCAAGACAATATCGTGGCTGAGACTGGCCTGCTGATCAAGCAGTGTTTTCTCCATCTTGCCATCCCTAATCGCGGGGGATATTCCCAAGCGCATCATAAAAATAACATAACCCCTACTTTTCCATATCAATTCCTTTCAATTTCCTCCTACATTACCCCCTTATCTTGTTTCAGTTATTGTTTGATGGTACTCTAAAATACCACTCACGTATGATTTCATAAGGCGATTGTCTATGATCATTGGGATTTTATGCGATGATCATAGGTATATTTCATCTCGATTCACTTTGTGCAAGCACACGACATTTCCCATGATTCCTCATTCCATGAACAAAAGAGCATCCAACATGTCAAAGTAACTGGCCCGGGAAATTTAAATAATGCTGTTTTCTATTTTGTCACCTAGCGCCCCCTGGAGAACGAATTTCGAATTAATTTCCATTGCACTTGGTGTACCAAAAATCAAGCTTCATACCCTATCAATTTCAGTATGACATAAAGGGCCGTATTCATAAAGGGTGATCATCGCGCGATTAGCCTAGACGCGGATAACTTTTGTACGCTGGTTAAAACAGGTTTGTACGCGTGTAAAACAGGTTTGTACACCCCTGATGATCGCAATTCACAACAAGAGATGATCGGCCGTTTATCTGTCCGCGTCTAACTTCCCGCTTAATCACCGATTTTCTTGCTGCGGGCATTCCCCAGTCACTGAAAGATCATGTAACGAAGTACCTA
>NMRB01002149.1:63364-93805 GCA_002633025.1 Notospermus geniculatus | reverse complement strand
AGGAGCAGTCAGACCAGCAATGAAGGACACCACAGGCTTAGCATTATCTCCCTGGAAAAATGAGCATGATTTGTTTTGGAATCAAATGAAATTTACGATTTTTACATTTGTATCATCAGATCTATTCTGATGCATGGTGTAAAGTAAATTGTGTTTCATGAGTGATCATGGAAAGTTACGGACCAATAACAGTAAATTTTGCCTTAATATGAATGTCTTAAAAAACTGACCTTATTGTGTTCCTTCAAATATTCTGAAGCTCTTTCTTCTGCTCCACCACCAATCTCACCAATTAAAACAATTCCTGCAATAACAGTTAGTAATTGAAATGAAATACCAAACACATGTACATCCAACATTCATAGAGTTTTGGGAGGGAGTCCAGATACTTAAACATCCATATGTACGCAATAAACAGAGTCAGCATCTTCATGATGAAAACATGATGAAAATCATTTCAATTTCATCGATCGTGAAGTGTAAATAAAGTGTTTTCATCATGAAGATGCTGACTCTGTTTATTGCGTACATATGGACATCCAACATTCAACCAACAGAATACTGGTAGTACTTGCATCAAAACAAGCAATTACAAAACAACTCATGATTGCCTACATGTACTTACCCTCTGTTTGTGGGTCATTTAGAAAGACTTCTAAGCAATCAATGAAATTTGTGCCATTGAATGGATCACCACCAATTCCTACACACAATGACTGGCCTAACCCTGCTAGAGTAGTTTGATGTACTGCTTCATATGTAAGAGTACCAGACCTTGATACAATACCTGGAATCAGAAATATTTCACATCTTCACAAGTCATTTAATTTTCTGAATTGTGTACGCAGTATCCATGTTGGAAGTGATCTATTCTACCGGTACTTCACTGCCATTGACTTGGCTATTAGCTTCCAAAAGCAAATATCTGAAGCTATTACAATTCCAATGTGTTTTCCTCCCAAGTTGGGAGTCAATGCCCAGCAAGGAACTATTCCTCCCAAGTTGGGAGTCAATGCCCAGCAAGGAACTATTCCTCCCAAGTTGGGAGTCAATGCCCAGCAAGGAACTATTCCTCCCAAGTTGGGAGTCAATGCCCAGCAAGGAACTAATCACAAATGCTCAATTGCATGTAGGTACATGTACTCGAGTTGAAAAAGGAATTTCCTGCATCATTTACCGGTAATCATCGCTGACTGATGTTTAAAGTCTATTTGATAATATACTGGGTTAGAGCAACTTTTTTCTTGTCATTACTTACCAATTCTCCCATTCTTATGAATATGACCAGGCATGATGCCAATCTTGCATGCGCCAGGCTGAACAAAACAAAAAAGTTAGTCAGGGTTGCTGCCAGAGCCAGAGCTACTAGTACTACAGACTGCACACATTGGTACTAAAAATTTTGCAGAAGACGGACACCAAGCATCTTTTTTCAAGCCACAGGCCGTAACTTCAACCTACCTTGATGATACCAGGGCAATTGGGACCAATCAATCTGCTTTTGTCCTGTCGTAACAATCTGTGTTTGACTCGCACCATATCTTGCTGAGGGATTCCTTCAGTGATACACACAATGAGTGGAATTTCTGCATCAATGGCATCCATGATGGCCCCGGAAGCAAACTTTGGTGGCACATAAATTACTGTAGCATCACAATCAGTAGCTTCTTTGGCCTAAATGAAAACAGTGACACACTTCATGGTTTTTAGTTTCTGACTGACAAAAACAAAGAAGTTATTCCAGATGTTTCCTTACTTAGGAAGAAAACTCGGTCACATTTTTAGGATGAAGCCAGGAAAAATCACTCACCTCTGTACATGAATTGAATACAGGTAAACCAAGGTGGTCCTTACCACCCTTACCCGGACTCACACCACCAACCATACGGGTTCCATACTCTATTGCTTGTTGAGTATGAAATGTTCCCTGAAATGAGAGGAAAATTTAAGGAAAATTTACATGACAATGAAATATTACAAGGGCATTTAACAAATCATTTCAAGAAGGAAATAAGTTTTTGGAATGTTGAAATTCCCAAAACTTGGGCCTACCTGTTTACCAGTGATACCTTGACATATAACTTTCGTATTTTTGTTGATGGCTAAATGATGGCGACAATTGGTGTATACATTTCTTGTTCCAATGTTGAGGCCTGCAAATGAAAATGAAATTCTTATCTTAGCAAACTGAATTGTGGAAAGATTTGCTGGCCAAAAGGCCAAGCCCAAGCCTTGGCCCAAGGGGAGGCATGCGCGCCCCCTCCCTCTCTGGATCCGCAGCCGCACCTGCTGCGTTCTTCTTATCTGACTTAGGCCTAGGCCTAGAATAGAATGGGTTTGACATGTAGGCAGGGATGTCAACAGATTTTTTTAAAAAGTCTGAAACTCACTTTAAAAAGGTGGAAATTGGTGTTTTCCATTTGAAAAAGTATTGAAAAATCTGAACAAAAAGTCTGAAATCAGCCAAAAGGCTGAAATTTGACATCCCGCCTGTGTAGGCCTAGCTAGGCCTAGGCCTACCGGTAGGCCTAGACGGGTCAAGTATGGTATAGCGGGCCAAGCCATGGGAAGTGACACATCTCCATACATTGCCGCTTATTCCGTGTACACACATGTACACGCTCAGTGCACTTCCCACGACTTGGCCCGCTATACCATACTTGAGCCGGCCTAGACTCTAGTGACATCGGGATCACACACAGTGGCAGTGCAGCGATGATACGACAGAGGGCGCACGTACATTTATTTGGTAATACCGTATGCATACATACAGGGCCTGCGTGTACATTCAGTGTGGCATGTGTGGTGTGCTCTGCCTGTGCAGAGCACTCTGTGTGGGTGTGTGTGTATGTGTGTGTTGTTATGTGTTGGCGACGCCGAGGCTCTGCCGGCGGTTGACTCGACTGCTAGGCCTAGCCCATTTTGGACATTTTTCATAAGCAAATCCGGAATGTATTCCTTTGATATGTGTTGATCTGAAGCTTTTAGACATGTCATCAGAAAGTTACAAATTTCCAGTTCGGTGAAAAAACACTTTTCGTACCTGAAAGGCGTGCGAAAAGTCGGCCTGCAGCTGCCATGTTTAACTCAAGGACGTCCGCATGACCCAGCGACCTTTGCGCACCTGACCATTTTCCACCAATGAACTTGCAGGATTCCATCGAGTAACCCGGATCAGGAACTATCATGGCTTCCATGCAAGTATGGAAAGTTTGACGTTTATGCGTCAGGTTTTTGCAAAATATTTGTGGAAATAATGAGCAGAAAAGTTAGAATCTCATGTTTCTTGCATCTGATAATCATTGTTCATATGAAAGTTGCTGACAAGTGGCTATCAGTCACTCTTTTGATACACAGTGGCCGACAGAAAAGAAGCCAACCTCAGAACCAAACTTTTTGCACAGTGCAGTGCAGTACATTTTCCCTGTACATCTGCCTTTTAAAGCTATCTATCTTTCAGAATAGAACCATGGATGACATGAGTAGGATCCCTCCTCCTCACTGTACAAAAGTCTTTGTACAGCGAGATTATTCTGAGGGTACTATTGTGAGGTTCTCCACAAAGTTTCTGCCAGAATTGGAAGGAAAGGTGAGCGCGAGCATGGTTAGTTAGATAGAGATACTGAATAGGCCTAGTAATATATAGGCCCTGGCCTAGGTAAGCCTAGAAGGAGAGATGATGAATAAATGAAACAAATTTTAGGGGTTTCAGCTGGTGTCAGACTTCCCATCACTTGACTGGCACTTAGCCTATCATAAGTAGTGCTCCTCCCTCATCGCATACTTTTGCAATGTCCTAAGCTGTGCAATCTTCCTTTCAGATTGATAAAAGCCATTTTGAGCACACTGTGTCAACAATAAACAGCATCTATTTGGAAGCGGAGACCCTCAACAAACGCACGTACTGTGAGAGTTGCCTGGCTTGTATGACGGCATATCTGACCTACATTTGTATGGATACCTACTATGAAAAGGTGAATTTTAAGGCCATTTCCCAATGTCTAAGCTGCCTTGAATACCTGATAGTGGTTTGTGAAAGAGTTTTCCAGAAGGCAAAATAAATCACATCATACACCTTTATCTTCCTCTCCTCTTAGGTAATTCATAAGGAAGTCTGTACAATTGTCACTCTAAAACACTGGCAATTAAAGTTCACTGATTTGTACCAATTACTGAAATAATCATCATATTTTCTTCTAGTGTATCAAGAAGGGGAGTCGTTTTATTGAGGAACAGAATAACACCATTTGGGTGCCAAAAGGATTGATGCTTGTGGATCCTGCAGAAAGGGGCTTGCGAATTGTATCCTTTTCATTGTAAATGAAACTATCAAGGAAATTCAGTCGTCAAGTTTTCCAGGAATATTTATAGATCAAAGTAGTTGAAATTTCCTGATTTTCTCTCTGTTCCTGATGTCCTCACTTCATTTTCCTTAACCATAGGCACAGCTTGAAATATGTATATTGAATGAATCGACACGATGATCCAACACGGACTGAGTGGTTAACTTATATTGTTACATGCAATGGACAGTGAAGACATTTCGGCCTGTTTTGAAAAATACACAAGCATTTAATTGGTCTAACCAAAGTAAAACTACGTGAGGGTGTTGACTGAGTGATGGTGTATGGAATGGCAGCCATTCAAGGAATATCTTGACTGACAGGCAGTTTCAGGTCTCCTTCAAATATTCTTGACAGTTTTAAAAGTTATTTCATGCAATGTGAATGAGGGATGAGAAATTGTACCAAGTGAAGATGATGTTTTCAGGAGCATCAAAAACTGTAGTCAGAATGGTATGTTATGATTGATGGTGGATTTTAAAACATTCATGTATAGACAGAGAAAATATTATATATTTCTATTTTTCATATTGCAGCTTGTATGTGTTCAATCATCTGATAAGTCTTTAAGCCTTTGGTACCAAGGTTTA
Source organism: Notospermus geniculatus (assembly GCA_002633025.1). NCBI lineage: Eukaryota > Metazoa > Nemertea > Pilidiophora > Heteronemertea > Lineidae > Notospermus > Notospermus geniculatus. The sequence goes on along the minus strand of NMRB01002149.1, from coordinate 88,872 downwards.
AATCTTTGTTGTCAATGAGAAGTGATCAGTTGTCTTTTGTTCTGTGCATTACCCTTGATCATGATATCTTCAGAATGAGGCCTAACACAGACAGATCGCGATTAAAAAAATACTTAAAATCTGGAAAGAACTGGGCCCATATTCATCATCATCATCATCATCATCATCGGTTTCGACTATTATAGCACTCTTGCCCCCTACTTCCCCCTACCCCCTTCATAATATAAGTGTCACACTTTGACTTAAGTATGTTTATAAATATGGACCCAGGTCTCTTCCATTTGAGACTGACAACTGATTGCCACAGAGTTGCAACTTGTCAAGAGAAATCTGTAATTACTTGGCAGGGAGACCAAACTTGGTCCTACCACTGTGTGGCCTTGTCCTGGATAATTAGCTTACCTGTTGATGGAGCTCAGTATCATAAATGGTTGAATGCCAGGGTAAAAAGACGTTGCCTCAGAAAATCAGGGTTCCCGCTGGCGCTCGTCACTGTCGTCATTGACGAATGTAATTCACCAGTGACGAGGAAAAAATTACTGTCAATCGTCACAGTGGCGAATGCAGTTGCTTTTTGACGAATAAAAATTTATTGAACAATCAAAATTGTGTTTTCCCTAAGTTTTCAAACCCATCTGTTCTAAAGTCACACCACAAAATCACCACCTTTGCCGAAATAGGGCCCAAATTGAACCCCGTTTGGAGACTTCAGGCCACTGATTCACCTAATGCTTGCGGGAAGCCAGGATTAATGAGCACGTGCTTGTGACCAATAAACGCCAACCACACAAAATTGGCGCAAAGTTTTTCCACCAATCACAATGCGTCTAACTTCTTAGAGGGTTGTTGTCATTATCTATGCGTGAACCAAACAATGTCGCAGTCTAAACTGACGAAGTGTTTTGGCGGCGCTTGTTCAGATTTTGTGACTATAAACAAATAAAGTCTGAAGAAAAGTGAAGAATATCTTTTTGGACTTAATTTTTCACGAAAAAAGTGAAGAATGTTTTTCAGAAACCAGGGGGAACCCTGGAAAATGCTTGTAGGCCTGTGTAAAAATCAGTCGGTGGCAGTACTGGGTAAAAATTGTTTTCCATAGGTAATGTTCACTTGACCATGCGAAATACTTGTGATGTCAATGCTTCTATAGTATTGTACGTTAACTTTGATTTGGATTAGTCCCATTATTGTCCTTGATTGCTACAGTGACCCTGAGAATGTGTTATTACAATGTGTACATGTCTTTAGGGGCATCAGGAATTCTGAGCGCACTCGGAACAAACCATCTGCAGTTATACGGATGGAACTATTGTGGTATCTTTTGTAGTTTTATGCCAATGATTCATGTTTAAGCTTGATCACGCATTGCATATTTATCGGTTATTCTTCAGAAGTCCTGTCCATTTCCATTTTGCACATACAGTATACATGTACTGATTGTAAACTGTTTCATAAAAAAAAATGTTTCACAAAACATTGCTGTTGACTCTAGTTCATAGTCTGTATTTTGTATTCTGTGTTGGTCACAGTTGTCCTTTCATTTGTGGGGTACAACCTTGTTGACCAATATTCACTCTCTTACTGTATTATAAATACAAGAAAGTATGTTTTCTTAATAAACTGTATATATGTAGATATTACACGACTTATGTTGGATCCTTTAGAACACGACAAGCACCGTGTTGGTGACAGGATTCAATGCCATCGAGGAGGGTAGCCGATCTAATTGATCAGACCTGACTTCTCTGTCTTATGGAATATCCAAGTAAAATACTTCCATTGCCATTACCGGGGTAATTCTGCATCTGTCTAATGGAAGTTACATGTATATTTCAACTCTCTTGGGCAATAACTGAGGTTGGGACCAATGGATTACTGGTACCTAGGTATCCTTTATGCCTGTCAAGTGGCTACTTGACAGGCATAAAGGATACCGAGGTACCAGTAGTCCATTGGTCCAAGATAAGTAATACATGTAGTAGGAATGAAACACACATGGACCTGAATGCAAGAACATTCATTCATTTATATGATCACAGTTTAAATTACAGCAATTACATGTATAAACCCAACATCAAACAAGTTGCTCTCTACCGCATGTTGATGAGGTATGAGGTGCAATCGGCAACATGAAGTTATCCATTGCAATGAACGTGCATCAAACAAATGCTCAGAATACTATAAAATCTGTCAGAGGGGTGTGGATGCACCACAATTCCCTTTCAACTTGATGCCAAAAATCACTTGTGTCCCATATCTTTTAGCTGGAGTAAGAATCTACACAATACTGATATTCAAGTAATCGCATGCAGCACCCTTCACCAAATTGCCCTTGAAGTTCATCACCGGTCGTTCACTTGTACATGTAGATACTCCCAGTTCATCAGCCACCATTTAGTGTCCATAGATTAAGATCCTTTAGAATCTGAGCTTTTATCTTGATTTGAACTGGAATTGCTCGGTGAATTTTCAGAGGTAGAATTAGGAGTATTTTCTTGTGGTGCATTCTTCCTTGCTGGATAAGGTCTTGCACCGAAGATTGTGCTTCCAACACGGACATTGGTGCTACCATTTTCTATCTGAAAAGTGAGAAGTGTTTAATATGTATAATATTACAAAGGTTGTACATTTACGAAGAAATTTCCACGTAATGACTCGATATCTTAATTGTGGTTTCACTGGAGATTTTCTTGTTAATGCCTCATCATACTTACTGCATGCTCGAAGTCATTCGACATGCCCATGCTCAGCTCCAGCTGTAGAGGGTCCATATCTAATGAACTCGACACATCTTTTCTGCACTGGATCAAGGTCTGAAGGAGAAATGCAGTCAATTACTTCACAAAAGAAGCACTCATTAATCCAGTTACAGCAAGGCCTGTCACACTGCTTCATTGGATACATTTACAAGCCATTTTGTAACATACCTGGAAATCTGGATTTGGTCCTTTACTCAGGTCATGGTCAAAAGCTCCAATTGTCATGATGCCAGCTAAGTTGAGCTTGGGACAAGCATCCAACACATGACGCACCATGCTCACAGTATTAGATGGTACACAGCCATGCTTATCTGAAAAGGAGAGTCTATTCATCAGAACAAAACAACTCGACTGAGATTAGAAGACACAGTCACTCACGCCTCCAGCTGCAATAAAACAAGATTGTTGTCCATTCAGACTTACTTTCTTCACCACTTGTGTTAACTTGAACCATAACCTTCAAACGTTCCCTGCTTTGCCGCTCTAATGATGAGTTGATGGTCGTTGCAAGCTTTGGGCTGTCTACTGTCTCTATCATATACAGGTTGGGCGTTTCTGAAGAGTGAGGCCACAATTACATAAGACACCACCCCAACCTTCCTGTTGTGCTTGGACCCATTTTAGTGGGTGAAATATTTGAAGCTATAACTGAGTATCGACTCGGAAGGAATATCCAAGGAACAAAGTAATGGGACTCCGATGTTGCCTGCTGTCAAGTCCAGCTTCCATTTTGAGTTCTGTCAATCCCTCGTTGAATACTTACCCAATAATTTATTGACTTTATTCTTTTGAAGGTGGCCAATAAAGTGCCATTTGATGTCCTTGCATTTTTCAATGATCTGCAACAGAAGGTGTAGACGTTGTTGAATGACACAACTAGGGCCTACTACAAAGAGTGCTACACATCCAAATCACTGCATCAGACTGAAGTTTAAAGAGAAACTCAATTACCCAATGGAGTGAATGATGATATCAAGTTAGCATTTCATTTTCATTCGTGACTGTAAACATACCTCCGGGTCATTACTCTTCTCTTCCAATTCTTGGACCTGTGGAAATAATAAGGACTCTGATGAACTAAATGAATGAAAACCAAGAAAGCTTGAGCAGAGCGCACTGAACATCAGAGATAAATTTACTTGCAAAGAACTTCTGAGCAAATAAACACGCCGAATTTCAAATTCCTTTTTATGATGAACATCCATCACACGTGTACAACTTACATAATTCTCTCCAAAGTGTCTTTGTCCAGCTTCGTATGCCTCGAGGACGGCAGATTTGGGTTTGATCTTTGTGACTGCAACAAGTCTTGGTTGCACACCTTTCAACTCCTGAAATAATAAACAACACCATGTCTCTATTGATCTAAGGCAGTCATGACAGCAGTTAGGCCTAGTTCACAGTCAGCGGTCGTTGTGGTGGATGCAGTGATCCGATTGAATTACCTAGCCTAGGTCTATTACTCGTTTGAACCTAGACCGAAAACTCCTGTCTCCGAACATAACGTAGTTATGATTCTACGACCGGATACATCAATACAAACTCCTATGGGGACTAGTGTAAAACGAAAATTTGCATATCAATAGGGCGAACACGCTGCACTTTTATTGCGAATATCTCGAAAACCTACAGCGAAAATTGCTTTTAATACCAAATATTTGTAATGTTCATATAAAACAGTAGGTGACTGGACCATTTTGATTGTAATCTGACCAGAACACATAGGTTTAATTGCTGTTTTTCGATGCGATCTTGCATCGCGCCGAACTTGGCTGCCATAATGTTTTGATGACGTCACTTTCGGCGTTTGCCTCTTCTGTCATCGGAAATCGCCGAGTGTTTCCGATTGCTCAAACTGCGCCTTCTGCGCATGCGCAATGGTGAAAGTTTATTCCTCCAAGGGCGAAGAAACATCCGATAATTACGACCTTTCGAACCTTCAACTCCCAAGTGACCTTTCGCTCCGGAAGTCAACAAACCAATGTACAGTACGATGTACAGGGATATGGCGGCGTGTTTTCACTGTCCTTCAAACTTCGGATTTTAAACGCATTGGAAGTGGTCAGATTTTTTGGGCAACGGTAGGAGTGTCATCTAGAATATTGAAACTTCATGATAGGATACTTTTTAAATGCTGTCCTGTTTCCAGAGCTTCACCAGCAGTGAAAACAATTCGCCCTTCTCAGACGGGAGAATTTCCTCCACACAACATGGAGTGCTGAATCACGACGTAGAATATCCCAAATATTCGAAGTCGTGAATTTCATGACTAGTTTGAACCCAGACACATGCCGGACCTCTGCTCCACTCCACACGTACACGACACTCATCATTAACAACAACAGCAACCATATGGACCACGGCACAGCCGCCGAGCATGTAGGCCTATTGTAGTAGCCTAGGCCTAGACAACCGGCATATACCGGCAGGCCTAGCTTATTTAAGGTAGGCCTAACAGATGATTCGGATCGAAATAGGCCTTGATTGGTAGTTACCAGTATTATGAATATGAAATGGGCCTGTATCATACAGTGTATGACAGCAGAAGCCTAGCATTCAAAAGCAATGACAGTGCAGCTTCAGCTGTTCAGTTCAGGAAGTAGTGAATAGATGGCAGCACTGTACGGTCGCGTCCGTCAAGCTGCATCAATGGAAATTTTTCACCACATATTCTAAGTTCTAACAACCGATTGCAAAGTGCAAGATGAGAAATGCAAACAATGATTACATGCACTGCATCTTTGGGGCTCAGTCTATCATGTCAATATACCTCTGGTCTCTTATCACACGCCGTTTTTATGCGATCAAGCACAGAGCGCAACGCTCTCGCTATCTCGCCGTCAGCCATTGCTCTCCTCATTGTATAGTCTCGAGCATCGATTTGCTGCATTCGGAAACGGGAAAGCTGCTCGAGACTAACCAAGTTAAAGAGGCGGGAATTTTAAAATCAGCGGGTGGCGCGGGAAAATACACGTCGCGGCCGGGACTCGAGTGAGATTTGTAGCCTACTATGCGACGGTAGCTAAAGAGCGGTACATCTTGAGACTAAGGTCATTTCAGTGGGCTTTGATTAATTTGCCTGTCACTAGGCCTATGGAGTTGTTTTGAGAGTGGTGCCGGCAGTGAGGGCTCAGTTAGCAAGGAGCGTGTTTTACCGCGCGGGTAAATATATAAATGAAAACCGAATGTATTTTGGTCAAAGAAACGACAACCTCTCTCGTGCCCCAATAATGACCGTCAAGGCCTAGTTTAGAGGTCAAGCCGGGGCCCCAGGCCTCGACCTTGACCCCGTCGATCAAGTTACCCCTGACATGCCTGAATGGCTCTTTTACCAATAGCAGGACTGTTTTTCTTGGCGGTAGGCATTGTATTCACAGATAACTCTCACAAGTAACATTTGATATTTTGAATATTTAAAGGTTCAACGACAATGGATTGACCTAGAAAACCCTTAACAATGTTGATGCCAAGTTTTAGTCGCATAAGATCCCAGCAATGCGTTTCGTGAAATACGTGTAGCATGTTCTTTATTGGATGTCATCTCCTTTTCCTGATACGGTTGTAGACGGTAGCTTTTCCCGCAGATAGGCCTAATTCATCATCATAAGATGGAGGAAATGGAAATAAACGGAAACATAGGGGAAGAAACGTCTAATACGAAACGTGAGACAACATTCGAAGACATTTTCGTCGTCATTGGTGCGATAGGTCGAGCTCAAATAGTCATGTACATCTTCGGGTGTGTTATTGAAATAGCAGTCTCACTAAGTGTTCTATTTTACATTTTTGAATATTCCAATTCCGGATGGACGTGTGAAATTTCTGATGGTTTTCAGGAGGGTCATAATTCTTCATTTTACATGGTGAATAAAACTTTTTTGGAAAACTACTGTCCAACCGGGAACGCCACCTGTAACAATTTGACTTTCTCGAAGGAATTTCGGTCACTGACGACTGACGTAAGTATGTAGGGCTACGTGCACTAGCCCCCCCCCGTCTTGTAGCGATCGGCAGAGACTGAGCTCCTTCCGTCTCCTCCTGAACTGGTAGGCCTATTAACCCTCTATTATCCAGTTCTTCCGTCGTGGGTCGTCATAAAAAATAATGGTCCCAAGAAAAAGATGGGACGCACCTGAAAATCGATCCCCTGAAACGAGTTGACAGAGCGACTGCCGAGCAGGTCGATCGCGAGGACAACTTACTTCGCTCATCGTCCACAAATCACTGAGATCCTGTTACTGAGACGAATGAATCGTTTCCTAAATTCTGATTCCACCATGTGAAGTATAAATGGTCTTTTTGTCTTCTAATTAAAATGATATTAACCGTGACTTGTCAAATAATCGGTCAATCAATGCTTCTATCATAATTTCATAAATATTGTGACACACTTTCGCATAATTTCATCGAATGGCCATAAAAACGTATCCATCAATGCTATAGTGCCCGTGATTTGTACTGATGAGTTCAATACCCAATGGGATGATCGGCCTCATCAAGTTGTTTTCCGCTCGTGGGGAGATCCAGCTGGACGACTGGACCTTACGAACGAAACACTGAAGTTTCCGCGGTTATTGAGTACGAAAGCAGAAGGCGTCGTCAGAATTCTGATAAAGACAAGACAATTTTTCAAAGGACAGGACAGCTACAAGACGGAAACGCAGCTTCAGAATGGAGGAAGACGGCGATCTACTGCTGTCGGGACAGCGCAGCAACGAATTAGATGACGGGGATCATGAGCCGAGTAACAAGAAATCAGCTGATCGGGACCTACTGATCCGCGATGGACGAAAATTCGAAGACAAGGACAGAAAATTTGAAGACGTCTTTTACCTGATTGGTGGCATGGGATGGATGCAGTTCGCTTTTTATATTTTCGGCTGCATCATTGAGACAGCTGTCGCATTGAGCGTCCTCTTCTATATATTCGAGTACGCCAACCCGGGATGGACATGTGAGGTGGATGACTCCTTTGATAACAACACGCTCCATTTCAACCGGACAGTGTTGGAAAACTTCTGCCCGACATCCCAGAACCTCACATGTAGAAATTTGACATTTTCTCCGGGATTTTCTTCTCTTACAACTGAAGTGAGTTACAATGGATTTGAAGTGCCTTCTCGGCTGAATTTCTGTCTTGACTGGGGATCGTGGGACTGGGGGTGCTGTGTCTCAGGGAGCTGCAGCACACCTCGCTCCCTCTTGCTGAAGTATGGCTTTTTGCATTTGCAGTCTGACATTGCTATAACAATGACGTCCAGATTCGCAAGGCTGGGGTTCCAGATTTCTCTTAAAACGAACCTTCTCCATAGATCATGTAGATCGCAAAGCTTTGTCCGGAGAAGCCACGGCTTTTTTGTCCCCGACATTTTCTAACTCCGTTTTTTGTTCCTACACTTTCAGTGGGGGTTCATCTGCGAAAGGCAATACCTGGGACGACTGACGGCAAGCCTGTTCTATATTGGAGTGTTGATAGGAGCCTGCGTATGCGGTCAACTCTCTGACACGCTGGGAAGGAAGCGTACGCTGATTGGCATGTGGTTGTTCCTTATCGTCTGTCAGTTCACCACCGGATTTGCTCCAACATGGTCGGTGTATCTACCGATGAGAATTCTGGCTGGGGTGTTCGCTGGTAGGTAAATGGGGGCGTCGGCCAGTGTCTCCCCTCAACCCACCTATTTAGAGCCCCCATTTTAGACATTGATCACACCCCATAAAGGCTTCATAACTCCAAGTGACGTTCTCACATCCGTCTTTATAGGAGGTTGTGCGACAGTGGCCATGGTTCTTCCGATGGAGTTCCTGGGTCCGAAGTATCGTATGCTGACCTCAAACCGCATAGGATGGCAGATCGGAGGCTGCCTGATCGCCTTGGTGGGGTACCTGACCCGGCGGTGGGACTACATGGCCATGGCTGGAGGTCTAATGACTCTTCCATTTGTTCCGATTTATGCCATGTGAGTAACTCTATTTGGGTCAATCAAATTTCTTTTTGTCGTCCGACATCGGTCGTCGACGGCAACGACATCGCTCGATCGAATTGTAACCCCGACTTATAAAACGCCGTATCTTCCTCAGTCAATCGATAGTAGGCCTTGGCCTGAGTTTCTTTTTTCTTCCATTTACCAGTTTCATGCCCGAAAGTGCCCGCTGGTTGATCCTGAAGGGCCGCAAAGAGGAAGCCAGACAGTGGCTGGGGAGAATTGCCAAGTTCAACAAGAGAGAGTGTCCTAGCATTGCAATGATTGAAGAGATAGCGAAAACAGAGAAAGCGCAGCAAAGTATAGCTGAGAAATATTCATACTTAGATCTATTTCGCACTCGAAAGTACGCCCTTCGCACTATAACACTGATGCTGGGATGGTAAGTATTGCGTTACTTCTTGTTCAACAACAAGGGGCTCCTCAAATCTATCGACAAGCACAATCATGCACCTCTGTTGAAGTTCTAAGTGGAGCGTCAACCGGTCCAGGACTTTCTGAGCAAATCAAAGATGGCGTCCAATATGGCTGCCGGTTTCTTATGGTAAGGACATCTTTCACCAGCTTATTTCGTATCATTATAGTGTCTTATTGAACATTTCAGGTTCGACATATCTCTTCTGAGCTATGGCGTCTCATCCGACATGGAGAAACTTTCAGGCAACATTTTCTTGAATGCAACAATCGCCAGTATTGCGATGATGTCACTCAGGTGGACGGCGATTCCAATAGCGAACAGGTGAGATAAGCTGAAACCACTTTTAAAGAGAGTTCATATGTGTTACGGCAGTGCATCCCCATGATGTTAGAAAAGTGCATCAACGACACTGCACGATGACCGCCGAGACGAACACCAGGAGCGAATCTGTGAAATTCAAGATGGCTCCCAAGATGGCTGCCGGAGTCGGAAGCATTTGCATTTGAATGAATACACAAATGTATTACTGAGAATACACGATGGGAGCCTATTACATTAACGCCTTCCTTCTTTGTAGGATCGGCCGGCGGAAAACCTATTTACTTTATAAGCTTGTGTTGTTGCTCTGTCTCATTGTCGTCATGGTACTAGTCCTGGTTGACAGAAAGAAATACGGCACCGTCATCACAGGGATGGTCTTGTTCAGCTTCGTTTGGCAGGCGGGCGTTTGGAGTCTTGTCTTTATCTATGCCTCAGAGGCGTATCCAACACTTATTAGGTAGGCTTATACATGTAGTTTGGAACGTCGATCTAAAGATGGAGGTCATGTTGGCCTAATGCGCGCCATGGATACTTCGGTGCCGATGGCAGTGCTCCTGGTCCTGCACTGAATGACTGAATGACGGCAAAGACGCCATGGGAACCAGACTAAAATCTTCTCGCAGAATACGTGCAATGACAAATGGTAAACTTTCTCTTTATTATCATTTAACAGGACAAGGGCGTGTGCTGTGGGTAATATTTCTGCTAGGATTGCAGGCATTTTGGGGCCTCAGGTCGGCTTACTGGTAAGTACAAACTTAGATCATTTTCGGTGTCCCCAGTGGTTTGACGCGAAAGATTGCCGTGAATATGCAATATGCACTCAATCGTTTGGCAATTGGACACATTTCGAAGGAGGGGCATTACATTCTATCACACCTGAACTTCCTTCTCTTTGCAGCGAATATTTCACCACTCTGCCCCCTATGTCCTTTATCTAACCATTGGGCTGTCGGTAGGAGTGCTTTTCTACATGGTCATGCCGGAGACGAACAACAAACCACTGCCAGAGGCCATTCCACCCAGGACTAAATACCCGGCCAGGGAGGCATGTGCTATGGAAAACAAAGGGGCAGACGAGATAGAGATGATGTGATGTGTTCGGCCTGCATGCGACGGTACCATTGCTGGCCATGTTCGGGCGAGCAAAGGGGTTTTCTAAATGTATACGGTAACATTTGTCCACTTTTAATGTACGAGTCTAGAATACATTATGATTGGCAAAATCGACCGCTTTCGACAGATTGGATGAGCAATTCTAACAGAAGTTTGACCTCGGATTGTCGTCCATGTAGATATGCATCGTTGACAGATACTTCTCCTTATAAAGGCATTGTGGTGGTGTGTGGAAGAATTTCTGTGGAGAAAGAAGAAATCGATTGATTATAATGAAACTAGAAATTCTCCCCTTTACGAATTCGTCGGGACAATACCGGTGTAAAGGAAATCAAGTCCTCTTGAGAAAATGTCCGGTATCTGGACAATCAAAAGTTTAAATTTCCAACTCAGCAGTTGGCATCAAAAAGTCTGGCGGAAGTAGGCCGACATGTAGATGTACATGAAGTCTCCGCATAGGACCCACTTATATCATTTTGTCATCACAACTGACTTACACTCAGCGCCCGTTTTGGTGGATGTTCGTATCTCGGCGAGGTATAGTCGGCAGTCATCGCCCACCCGAAGCCGTTCAACCTCCCTTTGTTGTAAAGCAGGAAGGCAGGGTAGAAATCATCACAGCTCATGTCAGCGCTTATGTCATACCAGTAGTGCTGGCCTGGAACAAATGTTAACACCAAAATCACGGCAAAGACATCTCCAAGTAGAGACAAATGTTGACGATTGACATGGTAGCCGGTGGCAATATAATCAGCGCGGGAAAGTCGATCGCCCCGTCATTTCGCGTCGCCGACAAACGGCTTGCCGACCTTCGGCACGTTGAGTCGTCGCTGAATTTCACCTTTGCCGACATTTCTGAATCAATACCTTACCCATTGTCCAGAAGCATCTCCCCTTGGTCCATTTGGTCTTTCCGATGAATTTCTCTTGTTTCGGGATCTTTATCGAGTCAGCGATCGGGTCTGGTCCATTTTGGAGGTACAAATCTGTCCCAGTACCATCGCGGTCGAACTCCTTTTTGGTGCGCCCTTGGCCATTAGCGCATATTCTCTCTTGAAGTAGAAAGTCGGGTGATAACAGGTGACGTTTATTTGGAGAAAAAATGATATCAAAATGGGTCGAATTTTAATCTAAGCCGGATCCAGGTGAAACATAGTAAAAATTCCCAGTAACTGCACTTACTGGGCGGAATGAAATACGCCGTCTGAACCATGAACCCCGTCTCGGTGTCTTCGCTGAATGTCTTCGCGTACTTCATATGGCGAGTGGGAAAATTCTCCTTTTTGATCTGAAACGACGGAACAGCGTTTTCAACAATCTCCAACGCGGAGGTGAGACGGTTTCACCTTACTTAATCATTGTGCTCATTCCGAGCAGAGTGACGAGGGCGTATGAAGCCTGAGGTACAAGTGTGGAGCAAACCGAAAACACGGAACGCCGTACCTCTGGGCTTGCGAGATTGCGTTTTCAATGGGACAAAATGTTGGAGCAAGAGAAGACACTCTATGATCCGCCCAGGAGTATTCATGTCTTACCCCTTGTTGGATCCCAGCAATGTAGCCATTACTGCCGTAGAGCAACATGACGGCCGGGTCGTTTTTCAACATGTAGCGGTTGCCCAGAGAGACCGGTTTCTCCTCCTCGCCAGATGATTCCTCCAATTCCTCTGCAATCAGATAATTAGATTTGCATGATACATTAATCAGTTTGGACATACCGCACACTTGGGAGCAGTGCTCCAGGAGGACCCGATTTCTTCAGGATGCAGATTGAAGACAAAGAGCTAACTGAGTTTGCATCCAACATGTGGTAGATGCCACGACTTCCTACATGCCTTAGACGCGCCGTGAATTGTTTCATATGATTTGTTAATCACCCGAAACAATTCCTGGCGTGGTACCGATAGAAGGACGATCTCACCTTGTTCAGGGCAGCCGGAAACCTTGGTCCAGCCACTCCTCTTGGCGGCTGCTTCTGTCCGTGGCAACTGGTCAAAATAATTACTGTTAAACGGATTTACACCCCATGTCACTGAAAATCAAGAAAACAGACGATCGCGTCAGATTTGTGTTTCGCGTTGCCTGCCTCTTTCTCGAAAAGAGTAGTGCCTAGTTCCAATTCTTTTATTAAGAAGAACAAACAGCTTTCAAAGGAAGATAGTCAAGAGAGTACGTACCCGCCAATCCGTCCCAGTCGGGTTCTGAAATGTGGAGATTAATCGTTTATCGTTAAAATCAATCTCGGTAGAGAACATCTCTGCGAGTTTTATGTCGACGACGCGGCTCAGACTCGGTTTCCAATCTCGGTTTCCAATCTCGCAAACACGAGGGCGCGGTCATGGTGCAACATTCAGTATCACGACTGGTACCATATGGAAAGTTAACCGTTGTAATGCGTATAAATTCATTTTCCAAACTATCCGGTATTGCACGGGCAAAAAAGGTCGCTCCTTCCCAAATGAAACGGATACAATATTAGACAAATTGGCTACAAAGAAATAACAGTGAAACCTTACTTGGGCCTCCGAAGAGCCACGCCCGGCTGTATCCCGTGAGAGCAAGTAGCAATATTAGTTTGTCCATCCCAACTCTAATCATGTCTGGATGTGGCGACGGCGACACGAGAACAGAAGTTTTATCTCTTGTGTTAGTCCCGAAAAGCAAATTGTGCCGTGCACCTGGTCCAGTCGGTGAGGAATCAGGCTAACTTGATGGGCTGTTCATGAGTTTGTCACACGCTTATCAGAATTTATGATATCGCGTCGCTTGATATGATATGGCCAGAATTTACTGATCAATAATTTCGTTACGTAGCGTCGCTTGATATGATGTAGCCAGAATTGACTAATCAATAGTTTTGTTTAAAGAAAGAAGGACGCGTGGGACGCCGGAGTTGTCGCTAGTCTTTGGGACCTTAGGCCACATCAGTTGGTTTACGGATTTTTTCCCCTGGAAACCCCTGACAGGAGGGCGGAAAATAAAAATAATTGCAATTATTTGATTATTTTTATTAGATTTGCCAAAACATGTAACAGGCGGTTAAAAAAATAATAAAAATGTACTTTGGGGCACTTCATGACACTCAATGTGTGGGAACGTTACAACCGCTGTGAATTTTTTCGTCAGGCAAGGGTCGTCCAGCATGTCGGTGATAAAATAATAAAGTGTTTTTTCTTGTTATTTATTATTTTTAGTGATTAGATAATCAGTTCGTGGGCAGCGGCAAAAAAATAATGCCATTTTTCAATTATTTTTATTTTCCAAAATCGGAAAAAACAAGTGCCGCGGATCCGTAAACCAATGAATAAAATAAGTGTCGCCTTAATCACAAGTTTTCCATAGGACTTACAGATCAGAAAGTTGACTAGTTTAGTCTTCCATCCCTACGGCTAAAGTTGGGGGAAAGGATGGCAGAGTCGACCTAAGGATCAAAACAGGAAACTGAAATGACCTGAATCTGAAGATGGTCCTTGACAGTAAGGTCCCAACCCAGTGAACCCTTAGAAGTTCAAATGAACAGCAGAGACATTTAACATGGTAACACAACATTGATAACTCCTTTACTATGAATACCGGGTAAGTGTAAAGGATGTATCTCTAATTCCAAGAAATGATTCCAAGGAAAAGCTGGCCAAGAGAGCAAATATCAGAAAAAAAATCACGATTTGATTTCATAAGGTCTAATTCTTTTCTCTTTAAATATCATATGCTATATACACAATAATACAATAAGATTTTCCTCACCAAATTATGTAACCTAAGAGTCAGACGATCTTTGATATTCTCATTATTAAGTGTAGCAGCTCCATAGTATTGTTTGAGGAGAGCATTTAAGGTCAAATCAACAGGACTGTTTGTCAGAGGTGACTCCTCTGAATGTGTGAGACTGACTGCTAAACGGAATACGTACATACACAGTTAGAAATAACAGAAGATTTTACAGAAAATCTGTGCAGCAGAGTCCCCAGGACGGTTCTGTAAAATTACAGACCTGATCTGTAAAATTACAAACTTAAATAAATGTCAACAGAGATTTGACTGGAGGCTGACCAAATTATATTTTCATACTGCCCTCAGAAGGCATCATTATGGGATGTCCAATGGAGTCCAACCAATACAGGAAAACATGAATCATACCATAAAAAAATTATGTAAATTTACAGAATGTGCTGGGGACTCTGCTGCAGGGAATTTCTGTAAAATTACTGCAGAATTACTACTGTAAATTTAATAATTTCTAACAGTGTATATAGGCCTACAATATTCATTACACAGACCTACTCACTGAACAGAACTACGACACATCAATCATATTATTTCCTTAACATAAATGCAATGAGAAGTCACTATTTATGCCAAACTATACATACATCGTCAAGATTTTCATATAGGGAATCCCCTTTATACATTAGGATATTATTAACATGACAAGTGACCACAGGCTGAACTCTAGGAACTCTTAAATCTTTTTTGGTCTGCTAAACTGCTCATTGTCTACAAAATATCAAATGACCTGGCAGAAGACACACATGCAGATGGATATTCCAGAGCCACTGAAACGGCCAACCAGCAACAACAAGGAAGCGAAGATGGTCTTGGTAAAGGTCAACTGGAATAGTCAATGGCACCCCTGATGTTCAGACAAAGGTATGCTTCCCATATCACAACACTTCATCTTCTGATGACAACAGCCTGTGCAGTGCTTGTTCTTTACATGAAGGAATGATGTAGATTCTTTTGGCAATTCCCTGAAACAACAACAAAAAACAGCTAATCTAAGAAAAAATGCTTCAGATCAACCAAGTAAATTACTTGAAGATGGAATTTCCCCACACAAGATAATTTACTACAAAATGAGATGGCATGGGGAATGGAGAAAAGAGCATGACATTCTCATTCTGAGGGAGTGAGAATACAATACTCTCAAAACGACAGTCTCTTTTCAAAAAGCTACCTGCTTCAAACTCACCTATGCTAACTTTATGATTTTGGAGGTCCATTGTTAATGTATTGAACCATTCTCATAATTTTGCTATCAAGCTGTGGTCCAATCAGAGGATTAAGTTGTGCTAGGTATGTAATCAACCAGCTGCAAGAAAACAAATGTAGATTGAAATGGGGATCAGGAATTTGACTGAAACTTCAAATCAATTCCTAAATATAAAAGACAAAGTTAGGAAGAATTTATGGCAACTAAATGAGATGGCTACTTACAAAAGGTAACAACAGGCAGCTGTCAGGACTAGCATAGTCTGGATGATACTGCAATATGAAAGGAAAACATTCCGTTATTCCATTACGTTAAATAGTCTTTGACCCAGAACAGAAACAAATAGGGCATGAAGAGAAAGTGCAATGGGCTGGTCTCATGCCGATGCGAGGAAACAATAGAAGGACACTTTTTACAGGGGGACACTCATTACTGTTACACCAGACCAGCTGACTTGAGCATGGAAGACAAGAGCAGAAGAATATTGACATTTTGAGGGCAGACCGTTCCCACTGATCTCAAAACAGTACAGTAATTAGATTCATCACTTTCTATATTTACCCTCTATTGGGTCCTTTCGGTATGAACCAGGGCACAATGGCCCCAACAATACCCCAAAATATGGTAAAAACTACGATTGGAACTGCGGCCGACATTTTGTCTTCCTGGTGAAGTCACATGACAGGTGGGAGAAATACGCAAGTAAAAATGATCATATTTTGACTCATTCTTCTTAATTTCTGTTTGTTTTTTCACTCTATGGACTAGGCCTAAATCTAAAATTATTTTTACCAATTATACTTGTTTTAAGTCTTAAAAATTTGTTTTTGTTTTAGTCCATAAGTGCTGTTCTTATGATTTTCACTAGCCGGCCTGATGCAAAATGGCCGCTGCCACAAAACGAAAAATTTACAAGTTCTTGAATACTTTCTGCTGATTTCCTGCCAAGCAGACGGTTAATTGCGTTCATTAAGGGCAAATACAGAATAAACTAGATCAAAAGTTCCTTTTGGTCGCAAAAATTGAAAGAAACAATGCGCACAGTTTTGATGGTGGCGGAGAAACCCTCCCTAGCACTTTCCCTTGCCCAAATCCTTTCAAATGGCCAGTGCAAATCAAGGAAAGGGTCAAATGGAGCATGTTCCGTGCATGAATACATGGGGAGATTTCGTGGGGACTCCGTAAAATTCAAAATGACATCTGTCTGCGGTCATGTGATGAGCCTGGATTTCACTGGAAAGTACAATAATTGGGATAAAGTTGACCCTGTAAGTTGACATGCATGCATGGTTGACACAGAGACAGTGACACTACCATGACTTTGTTTATGACATTGTCAGCCAGATTGCCTGTTGATCAGGTTTGGTGGAGTTTTGTGCGGTAGGCCTAAGTCCCAAACTTTATCCATTACAGGCTGAATTGTTCGGTGCTCCAACTCAGAAGAAGGAAGCTAATGTGACCCTGCACATGCCAAGTTTCCTGGAGAGAGAGGTAAATTGTACTTAATAAATTGTCATGGCATTTTTTCAAACCTTACTTTGTGGATGTCTGATATCTTCATCATGGTTGTTTGTGATCGTTTTCTGTTTCTTATGATGTGTTTTTCTCACTTTTCTCTAGGCTCAAGGATGTGAATATCTGGTTCTCTGGCTTGATTGTGACAAAGAGGGAGAGAACATCTGTTTTGAAGTGATTGACTCTGTTAGACACAACATGAGAGGGACAACACTGGGCCAAGTAAGTAATCAGGACAGACTGTTTTCTTAGACTTTGTAGTGACAGATGAGCATTTATATTATAATTCAATCTCCCATATTATCAACCTTATTTGTATATTTCTAGAATATATTCCGTGCTAAGTTCAGTGCCATAACTGAAACTGAAGTGAAACGAGCAATGGAACATCTTGGCATCCCGAACAAGAATGAAGCCATGTCTGTTGATGCTCGCCAAGAATTGGACTTAAGAATCGGCTGTGCCTTCACGAGATATCAGACCAAGTTCTTTCAGGTATATACAACAAAATCAAGATAGCAACTCTTAGAATTTAACCTTATTTACTCCACTCTACCTACAGATTTACTAGTCAGTTGTTACTATTTTCATCATAAGGACTAAGCTTGGATATCCCCACTACAGGCCATGAAAACTACAAATATGTAGTCACAAATTTTCACAAATTTCTTGATGTATTGCAGGGAAAATATGGTGACTTGGATAGTAACCTGATCTCGTATGGTCCTTGCCAAACACCCACTCTTGGCTTTTGTGTGGAGAGACACGACAAAATACAGTCCTTCAAACCAGAACCTTACTGGGTAATCCAAGTGCAGGTCGGTTTTCATTCAGTACTCTTTCATGTTTATTACAGTATTGACTCATGTGGTAGTCTTCACTAGACTTTCCTTTGCACTGTGAATGAATAATCACCTCCTGATTCCTTCTTAGATTTCCCACCCTGGCGGCCGAACCATGACAGTCGACTGGGAGCGTGTGAGGAGTTTTGATAAAGAGGTAGCCCAGATGTTTTACAACATGGTGAAGAATTCAGATGGTGCTCGGTAAGATTAACCACCAATAGTACCTTAATTTGTCAATCTTGATTTCAATTTACAGATTAATTGAATAATGTGCATGAACTTGGACAGTAATTGCCATTCTCAGGTATCTACCACCAATGAACCCCAAAGCCACGCTTTATCCCAGCCATGAACTTAGATTTCTGATTTCTGGTTCTATTTTTCAGAGTCCTTGATGTCACCCAGAAAGAAAAGACCAAGCAAAGACCAATGGCACTGAACACGGTGGAAATGTTGAGATCTGCCAGTTCTGGGTTGGGTTAGTTGGGTTTTTGTTCACTTGTCCCTGGTACTATGGTAGATTGCTTTCTGATAAGGAATATTGACATGTGTCAAAGTTACATCTTAACAAGGCGGTACACATGTAAATGAAATATTCATGGGTAAGGGATACGTGGTTGGCAACTTTTTACACTCTTGAGCACAATTTCTGACAATCTCTGTTGCAGGTATGGGTCCACAGCACACAATGCAAGTTGCTGAGAAGCTTTATACACAGGGTTATATCAGTTACCCAAGGACAGAGACCACCCATTACCCAGACAGTTTTGATTTGAAGTAAGTTACCTCAGTTTGTGCAATCCTGGCCTCAAAGTTGATGCTCAGCGGGAGTGGAGGTTTATACTATGTAAAGAATGATGTTAGTGCAGATGCAAATTGTCCTGTCCTAACATAAGCTTGAATACTGTGAGATAAAACTACAATGTGTATCGCTGTCAACTTTCAGAGGGACTCTCCGCCTCCAACAGAACAGCCCTGACTGGGGTGAATTTGTAAGCGATCTACTAAAACAGGGAATTCAGAAGCCGAGGAAGGGGCAGGATGCCGGTGACCATCCACCTATCACACCTATGAAGATGGCAACAGAAGCAGAGCTAGGCCACGATGCTTTCAAACTGTATAACTTTATCACAAGGCATTTTATAGGCACTGTTAGTATCCCAGTTATGAAAACTGCCCATCTTCAATCAAAATTCAACATGTTTTGGTTCCACTACCGGTATATGTCAACATTGATGATGTCAATGTTGGGTGATTTTGAGTGATCAAACATATTCACTGAGGTTTTCAGTTTTCATCGCCTGTGTATACAAAATCTTGGCCTAGTGCATGTCAGAGTGCAGGATATTTTCATTGCTATTTCTTGTATTGTCTTTTCAGTTAAGTCCAGACTGCCGGTACATGCTGACTACAGTGTCATTCGAAATCGGTGATGAACATTTTTCCTGTAGCGGGAAACGACTCCTAGTGGATGGTTTCGCCGGTGTAATGCCATGGCAAGCAATTGGCCAAGATGAAATGATGCCGACTTTCAAAATAGATGATTTCTGCCCAATGCAAGATGTGAGTTTATGATTGATATGATTGTAATATTTATGATTGATACTTTTGCATGGATATGTCCTCACAAATCATTCTCGGATGGTCAACTGGCACCCTCAGACTTTAAAGTCATATTATTATAAGACTTTAAAACTAACAATTTAGCTCTGAATGAAGAAATTCGAGTGATCCTCTTATGATTTTCAGGTAAAAATGGTTGAAAAGCAGACCTCACCTCCTGACTACCTCACAGAATCTGAACTCATCTCATTAATGGAAAAACACGGTATTGGCACTGATGCCAGCATTCCTGTCCACATCAACAATATATGTGAAAGGAATTATGTGAGTGTGCTTAGTGGCAGAAAGCTGAAACCACAGCCACTTGGGATTGTATTGGTGCATGGTTATCAAAAGGTAAGAACTTGGCCTACAATCTGTGTATTGTAGGTGTCTTCTATAACTGGTAGAAGTACACTACATGAAAAGTGGATGTACGCCATTCTTAAGTGTTGAGGTACTCAAAGAATCTTGAGCTCTCGATTGGCAGTTAGGCACACAACACAAAATGGGAGATCATCTCCATTTCGGGAGAAATCTCCTAAATAGGAGATTTTTGCTCTCCCCATCAGGAGACATCGCCCGATCAGGAGAACAAATTTCTAAAGGTGGGGTCAAAATGCACATCCACATCACTAATAATACATGCAAGAGCAGACGACAGATGCAGAAAAAAGTTTATTCTCCTTGATTTTTGTGGCAAATTATTCCAAAAAACAGGTTTAATTCAAAGCATTATGCTCACAAATCCTATGCAGTATTGTTTTCAACAACCGTAATGCGAATGAAATGGCCAGGGCCATTGTGCTCACCTCTGTGACAGAGTATGAAGTGTGAGTAGCCTGGTGATACACTGAATGGTGAAGGATTAGTGCAGAAACATTGTAACATTTACTACCGATGAGATATGGCGAAAGTCAATTTTTCAAGATGGCCGCCTGGCAGCCATGTTGAAGGCTAATCGAACCGAAATTTGGCANGTTTTTGACATATCATTGCCAGGTTCAAACTAGTATTATGTCAAAGTGCGTTGATCGATTGAAATGAAACGAAGTGCGGTGATAGACAAGATAATCTATTTTACAATGCAAGTTAAATCATTGGAATCCGTTGAATACGAACAAAGTTATGAGGGCTAGAAGAGGACAAGTCGGGGAATATTGAAATCACCAGTGAGACGTTTATAGTTTCTTTTATTAGTTTATGACGCTACACATACACACCTGTTAACAAAGGCTTCACGGTCGCGAACCCTTTGTGAAGCCTTTGTTAACAGGCGTGTGCGTGTAGTTCTATGTGATTGCAGCCTAAGAGTGTCAAAGAAAACAAGGGTACCGTTTTGTAAAGGATTCCTTTTCCTTGCAGATCGATCCTGAGTTAGTCCTACCAACAATGAGAGCTGCCCTCGAACAACAATTGAATCTCATTTCATTGGGGAAGGTGCCATGCCATGCTGTGACACAGCATGGTCTTGAAATCTTTCAACGGAAGTTTAAATACTTTGTTGAGAATATCAATGGGATGGATGATCTTTTTGAAGTCACTTTTTCTCCACTCGCTGCCTCAGGGAAAGCTTTATCTAGGTGAGTAGATACATTTACAATCCTACTACATATCGATGATGATGGACAGGAGGAGAACCTTTGAATTGAGAATTATCGGGCCTGTAAGTGGTCCGTGAGTTGTTTTGCTAGAGATACATGTAATTCTGTAACATTTTCAGATGTGGTAAATGTCGTCGTTACATGAAGCTGATCCCAGCCAAACCGAGTCGTCTTCACTGTGCTAATTGTGACGATACGTACAGCCTGCCACAGAATGGGAACATCAAGTTATACAAGGAGATCAAGTGTCCGCTGGACGATTTTGAACTTGTGTTATGGACGACAGGGTCCAAGGGGAAGGTGTGTATCAGTAACATTGCATGCATTATGGAGGTACAATCATCAGGCATCTGGAAACATAGTTGGCTAATGGTTCATCGAATGGGCAGGCTCTCCGCACGGAGGCCATCGAAGGCCGTTTGAGGTGGATCGTGGCATATCATTTGTGGTCACTCAGGGCCTACAGTAATGAGTTACAGGTACCCTAGTTGTGCACACAGAATTAAGATGAACATATTTCACTGAGACTGCTGTCTTTTATTGTGTCAATTTCATGTCTTCCAGTCATATCCACTGTGCCCATACTGCTTCAACAACCCACCGTTTGCTGAGATGAGGAAGGGCATGGGCTGTAACGAATGTAATCACCCGACGTGTATGCACGCCCTGGCACAGACTGGTGTGTCGAATTGTGTTGAATGTGACAATGGGATCCTCACTCTGGATCCCACATCAGCACCCAAATGGAGACTATCATGCAATAAGTAAGTGTTATTAACCTGGGATCATTGCAAAATGATCTTAAGTTGGATTACACATATGTATTTTGTCTTCAGTATGGGGGAATCCAGGACTTCGGTGGCAGAAAGTATTCTGTTAAATGTTTTTCTTATTTTTCGATCATTTTTCTCCAGGTGCAATGTTGTAATCAATGTTTTTGAGGACGCGCACAAAGTATCAGTTGCAGATGAGACCTGCGAAGAGTGTGGATCAAGTGTCCTTGCTGTTGATTTCCACAGGGTAAGGTTGATCTTATGTGTTCTCGACACCCCTCCGCCTCGCCTCTGGAGGCGTCGTACTGTCCTCTTTTACACCTTGTGGAGCTAATCCAGCGTACAGTAACTACTTCCCTGTCATCGTCTCGACTCAAGAATTACTCATCACCATCTTCATTTCAGACCAAGTCACCGTTAGAAGATGGCGCCACAGAGCACACAGGTTGTATGTTCTGCGATCCAGTCTTCAAACCTTTGGTGGAGATGCATTATGCCAAGATGAAACGAGGTTCCTCAGGAGCGGGAGGTCGATCCCGAGGCGGCGGTAGAGGACGCGGGAAGCCAAGATCACGAGGACGAGGGGGGAGAGGCAGATAAATGTCTTACAGTAGAACCTCATTTTTATGATGATCGCCTTCTATTCTGAACATGCATGATATGGAAACAAGGGCTTCTACTTGTTGACTTCAATGCTGCTGAAAGTTGCTCATCTAGATGCTGTTGCTACTTGCACCATCTTTGTAAAGCAATTTGAGAAGGAACAGACTGTTGACACACTTTGCATCTATTCTGTTAAGGGTCACACTGTTGGTTGTATCCGTCCTGTTTCATATTGAACATTCTTCTACAAAGCTTCTACACTGCCATTGGTTCAGTCATTTAAAAATACAGGACGATTTTTTGCATTGTCTAATAAGATGCAGAGGAATGAAATCTGCTTCAATAATCTATGTTAGGTTCCCAACAATAGCATCAGCATCAACCTTCAGTTTGCGGTGTGTTGTCAGTTCATAAGGCGCTTCTCCACATGAGAGGTTTTCTGGCGTGAGTTGGCTCCCAATGGGCTACTCACTGTTGCTGATTCTTAATGACCTCTGCTGAGACCAATGACACAAACAATAAATCTTATGTTTCTATCGCTGATTTGCCCGGAGAGAGCTAATGTGCAGGAACTCATGTGGAGGGGCACCTAAAGATATGCAATGAAATCCCTTATCTCCATATCCTGCTCTGTTTCTTTAGAGGGTTCTCCAGACTTAGGTTCTACTGTTTGTCAAACATGCAGCCCCCATAAAGGACTTTTCAAATGTAGAATGCAGAAATCTATATTTTAGAAATGTTGAGCAGAGATATTTGTATGCATGGCATTAAAATCAATTATAATGAAAGAATTAGATTAGTTCCATCTATCTGTATGTTAAGGGTTGCAGTAATTGGAAAATATGTCGATATGTAAGATTAATTGTTTCTAATTCAGAGTCTTCCATAATCTGTAGTCGTTCTGGGGCCATGTTCATGAAGCCTTTGCAACTTTGCTTGCGGTGCACGCAAATCTATTGTAAGAGAGTTAGTGAACAAAAGGGCATGTGCAGACTTGCCTGCAATCAAAGTTGCGAAGGCTTCGTGAATATGGCCCCAGGTCTATTTTTGGAGCTGAAATATGAAGTACTTACTAGCCCATCAGATCCACCGACTCATCTTGAGATTTTCAGGGATTTAGCACTGGCTTCCTCTCACGTTATTGGACATGTCGGGGAGCATTGCCATGACCCCTGATAACCTCGGGATGCACGGACTTGCGAGAATTAAATGAGCTGAAGATAATCTCTGTTCAGTCTTATGAGTTTCCAATAAATCAACAAAACCTTCTAATCACATTTAATTGTGACTTAAGTGTTAATGATGTTGAGTTGGCTGCTGGTACTGCAGGGAATCGTAAAGTTTACAGGGACGAGAAGANATGTTTCTATCGCTGATTTGCCCGGAGAGAGCTAATGTGCAGGAACTCATGTGGAGGGGCACCTAAAGATATGCAATGAAATCCCTTATCTCCATATCCTGCTCTGTTTCTTTAGAGGGTTCTCCAGACTTAGGTTCTACTGTTTGTCAAACATGCAGCCCCCATAAAGGACTTTTCAAATGTAGAATGCAGAAATCTATATTTTAGAAATGTTGAGCAGAGATATTTGTATGCATGGCATTAAAATCAATTATAATGAAAGAATTAGATTAGTTCCATCTATCTGTATGTTAAGGGTTGCAGTAATTGGAAAATATATCGATATGTAAGATTAATTGTTTCTAATTCAGAGTCTTCCATAATCTGTAGTCGTTCTGGGGCCATATTCATGAAGCCTTTGCAACTTTGCCTGCACGCAAATCTATTGTAAGAGAGTTAGTGAACAAAAGGGCATGTGCAGACTTGCCTGCACACAAAGTTGCGAAGGCTTCGTGAATATGGCCCCAGGTCTATTTTTGGAGCTGAAATATGAAGTACTTACTAGCCAATCAGATCCATCGACTCATCCTGAGGTTTTCAGGGATTTAGCCCTGGCTCCCTCTCACGTTATTGGACATGTCGGGGAGCAATGCCATGACCCCTGATAACCTCAGGATGCACGGACTTGCGAGAATTAAATGAGCTGAAGATAATCTCTGTTCAGTCTTACGAGTTTCCAATAAATCAACAAAACCTTCTAATCACATTTAATTGTGACTTAAGTGTTAATGATGTTGAGTTGGCTGCTGGTACTGCAGGGAATCGTGAAGTTTACAGAAGAACCCCTCTTTCCACAGCAAGTGACATTAGATCTTTCCTAAGGAACACCTGCCCCTAAATCATGGTGGAAACACCTGTGTCACGGTCAGCTGATTAGTACAGTACATGTGCTTTCTGTTTTTGGTAAACTATTTTTAGAACCACCTCACTCACAGGTGCTTATTTCATAAGATTTCCTGGAGCCGAGGTTGAAACCACGGAAGCCAATCCGTATTGAAATACAATGTATTGTGTTAATACAATACACATACATATTTCAATACAAAATATTATGACACCTTCACAGAGGGCGACGTTGTCCTTTAGAAACCTCCCTAGCGACCGCATTGAACGTGTACAAACGATCTAAACACGGTTCAACCATAACCTGTGCCATTGTACACAGCACAGGTTTTCACTGTGGAGTGAAAGCCAGGGTGACATTTTCATGATTTTGTGACAAGGGATTCCCTGACCCACAACATTTCATTCCATACCTTTTCATCTGGAGCAATAGAAGAGATAATCATGACTTCAATAGCTTTTGGAGGTGGCCCCACTTTAGAGCAGAGGAGAGCCTTTGCTGGCTTGAAAGATGGAACTCATGTGCCTGGGTATGGATGTGTGAAATACAGTCTGTCGTGTGTTAAATAACACCCCCTCCCCATAAACCCCCTTGTCCTTCTTCGTGACTTCTGCAGTCCCTAGCCATAGTCTGCCGTCCCTCCTTTCATAGTTCAAGCTTTCCTGCTGGATATTTTTGCCCTGAAGAATCCAGGAGAATGGCGGGGGTCATCCCCCCATATACCCCCCCCCCCCCCCCC